>PVIA01006296.1:0-99822 GCA_004024845.1 Tonatia bakeri | reverse complement strand
CAGTGAGCATATTGGGGGAAAAACACAATGTAAATTAAAGAGATTTTGGGAAAACTCATCATAAAATCCAGAATTTTGTTGAAAAGCAGTACAGGGTATATGTATTTTTAAAAAATAAAAGCAATGAATATTAAGTTAAGAAGAGACAGAACATGTATTAAAATTAGATAGTATATAATAATTACCTATTTTATTTTTTTAATATATTTTACTGATTATGCTATTACAGTTGTCCCATTTCCCCCCTTCACTCCCCTCCACCCTGAACACCCTCTCCCACCCACATTCCACACTTTAGTTCATGTCCATGTGTCATAAGTTCTTTGGTTTCTACATTTCCCATGCTGTTCTTGCCCTCCCCCTGTCTATTTTCTACCTACCATCTATGCTACTTATTCTGCATACCTGTTCCCCCTCTCTCCTCCTCCCACTTCCCTGTTGCTAACCCTCCATGTGATCTCCATTTCTGTGGTTCTGTTCCTGTTCTAGTAGTTTGCTTAGCTCCTTTTTGTTTTTGTTTTAGGTGTGGTTGTTAATAATTGTGAGTTTGCTGTCATTTTACTATACATGTTTTTTATCTTCTTTTCTTAGATAAGTCCCTTTAACATTTCATAAAATAAGGGCTTGATGATGAACTCCTTTAACTTGACCTTATCTGAGAAGCACTTTATCTGCCCTTCCATTCTAAATGAAAGCTTTGCTGGATAGAGCAATCTGGGATGTAGGTCCTTACTTTTCATGAGTTGGAATACTTCTCTCCAGCCCCTTCTTGACTGTAAGGTCTCTTTTGAGAAATCAGCTGATAGTCTGATGGGAACTCCTTTGTAGGTTACTGTCCCTTTATTTCTTGCTGCTTCTAGGATTCTCTCCTTCATTTTTACCTTGGCTAATATAATTATGATGTGCCTTGGTGTGTTCCTTCTTGGATCCAACATCTTTGGGACTCTCTGAGCTTCCTGGACTTCCTGGAAGTCTATTTCCTTTGCCAGAATGGGGAAGTTCTTCTTTATTATTTGTTCAAATAAGTTTTCAATTTCTGGCTCTTCCTCTTCTCCTTCTGGGACCCCTATAATTTGGATGTTGGAATGTTTAAAGATGTCCTGGAGGTTTCTAAGCTTCTCCTCATTTTTTTGAATTTTTAGTTCTCCATTCTTTCCTGTTTGGTTGTTTCTTTCTTCCTTCTGGTCCACTCTATTGTTTTGAGTTCCAGTTTCCTTCCCATTACTATTGGTTCCCTGTGAATTTTCCTTCATTTCTCTTATCATAGTGTGCATTTGTTCATCTAATTTGCGACCAAAATCAACCAATTCTGTGAGCATCCTGATCACCAGTGTTTTGAACTGTGCATCTGATAGGCTGGCTATCTCTCGGTCACTTAAAATGATGGGTTCTGGGGATTTGATTTGTTCTTCTGTTTGAGCCATCTCTCTCTCTCTCTCTTTTTTTTTTTGGTCTGGTCACACCTGTTACAGTAAGGGGCAGAACCTTAGGTGTTCACCAGGGCTGGGCACCCTAGTCGCTGGGTTGTGACGTTGTATGTGGAGGCAGGGTCAACAGGGAACAATGGAGGTTGCTCTGTTCTCCATGGGACCTCAGTTCTCTCTGCTGCTTCTCCCAAGCAAACTGGGCCCCTCTGGTGCCAATTCCCATATGGTTGGGCTTGTGCACACCGTGGGAGCCTCCAAGGACCTCCCCTGTGAGGCTGGGTGTCTCTCCGTGCACCTCAACTCCCACAGGTGACCTCAATCAGTGTCTCGAGGCTCTATTTCCCAGCGCTGGGATCCTGGGTTGTGCATACTGCCTTGCTTTACAATCACCACCTCACTGAGTCTGCCAGTTGCCAGTTGCCTCCCCTGGGCTGGGGTCTGCCAATTGCTGCCTGTGCATTCAGGATCCACCCGCTGCGGTCTTGCATGCCCCTGATACCTTATGTGCCCCCAGATGATTCCTGCACCCAGTTCCACTGCTCTCTGCTCTCCACCCCGTGACCCATGCCTGGCTGCTCATCTCTGCCCCTCCTACTGGTCTGGATGCATGGGTCTAATTCAACTTCTTGGCTGTCCGACTTCCATTCAGATCAATTTCTGTCATTTCTGGATGTTATTCTGTTTCTAAATTGTTGTTGTCCCTATCTTGGTTGTGCGTGGAGGTATGGTGTGTCCACCTATGCCTCCATCTTGGCCGGAAGTCCTTGTAATTACCTATTTTAAAAAGCTGATAAATACCGAAAGTATTGCAAACCTCAAACATATAGAGATATTTTCATTGACTGACACATTTCAATAATTTTGTTTTTCCTTTATCATGTTTTTTCCTTGACTTTCTATATTTCAGTTACTTAATAATTTTATTATTGCCCTGGCTTGTTCAGCTCAGTTGGTTGGGTGTTGCCCTGTAAACTGAAAGTTTGCTGATTCAATTCCCTAGGCAGGGCACTGGCCTGGGTTGCAGGTGTGGTTCCCAGTAGGGGTGTGTACGAGAGGCAAGTGATTGATATTCCTTGTTCACATCGATGTTTTTCTCCATCTCTTTCTCCTCTGCTCCCTACTCTCTGGAAATATAAAATAAAAAATATTTGAAAAGCAATAATTTTACATTCCACAGTAAGAACACTATAAAAACTCAGACTTCCCTATAACACAGATTATTAAAATTATTTCATTAGTTTTATTATTGATACCTGATTGTTAATTTCATGAATATTTTTATATTTGCTGTTAAATTTGAAAATATTAGATGAACTGTTTCTTATATGTTCTTTAACTAATCTTAAATACTCTATGAATTGATGACACCAGGTAGGAGTCTAGAATCTCTTTCAGAAATTGCGGAAGGCCATGAAAGTAAAAGACTGTAAATGTGGGCTTTATTCCTTTCAAGGAAAATCTGATTTGTCTAGTGTGATTTACATTTGAGAAATGTTTATAGTTCTAAAATTATATCAATACTTCCATCATGAACAGCTAGGAAAATAAATATCAGTGCTGGGATGGGGACCATAGTGTAGATGCAACATGGAAACACTCATGTATTCTACATTAAATTTTTGATGGTTTTAAGTCTTGTTATCTTGTAAATGGTTTATAGCATAATGACTTTAAAGTGTTTCCCATATTTCAAAATTAGAATGAAATGATTCTCAGTCTCATCCTGTGATTTCTTCCAAATATTTACAATTTTCTGCTTCTATAGTAAATAAATCAAATGTGGTTAAAATTAATTTTTAGTTCTTTATTACTTTGTTTGGCTTTGTTTTTATGTATTTATACTACTTTAAGCACCATTGGAATATAAACTGTACAGACTAACATGAGTTGGTGTATGTATAAGAAAACGTGTGTTTTCTTTTCTCTTGTTAGATCACTTCGGCAATGACAATCTATACAGTATGTTTTCCCTAATATTGTTCTCAATGTTTCTGGTCACACATTTAACTTTTGAGATCACTTATATACATGTATACACACATGTCCACATACAGATAGATACACATGTATATGGATGCATACTTTTAAACAGCTTTGTTCAGATATAATTTACATACCATCATGTTCACTCACTTGACATGAGCAACTTAATGTTCTCAGTACAAGTATGGTTGTGCAACAATTACCATGCTTGTTTCTATAAAATTAAAATCATACAGTATTGCTATTTACATGTTGAAGAAAAAAGTTAATGATATTTTGTCAAGTTTCTGTTCTAAATTTTGACGCTGAGATCTTTCCTTGATATTTTTCTTCTTAGAGCTTACTTTTTTCATTGTCATCTGTGTGAATTTTCCAACTTAGAAGTTTGGTACTTGACAAAAAATGCGTTGCTTAAATGTGAATTATATTTTTGGAGCTTTATCCTCAGAATTCTTATCTGTCTATTTAATGTCAAAATAATATAATGTTTACTTCTATGCCTTCTTTATTTTATTATATTTGTTGGGGTGACATAGGATAATAAGGCCCTACAGATTTCAAGTGCACATTGTTATGATATATGATCACTGTATTGCATTCTATGCCCACCACTCAATGTTAAATCATCTGTCACTTTATGTTTGGTCCCCTTTACTCTTTACTACCCTCATCTCCTCTAGTAACCATTACACTGTTGTATGTGTCTATGAGTTTAAGTTTTATATACCACATATGAGTGAAATCATATGGTTTTTAGTTTTTTTTGACTGGTTTATTTTGCTTAACATAATATTCTCAAGATCCATCTATGTTGTTGCAAATGGCGATATTTCATCTTTCCTTATGGCTGAGAAATATTCCACAGTATTTAGGCACTATATTTTCTTTATCCAACCCCTATTAAAGAACACATTGATTGTCTCCTTCTCTTGGCCACTGTAAATAATGCTGCAATGAACACAGAGATTTATATATCATTGTGAATACATGCATTCTAGTGTGTTCAGCTAGATAACTTAGAAAAGGGTCATATGGTAACTCTGTTCCTAATTTTTGAGGAACTTCCATATTGTTTTCCATAGTGGTATACCAGTTTACATTCCTACCCGCAGTGATGAGTGTTTCTTTTCCTCTACAATCTTTCCAACACTTGTTATTAACTGTCTTGTTGATAACAACTATTCTAACAGTTGTGAGGTGTTATCGTGTTGTACTTTTGATTTGCATTTCCCTAATAGTGAAGTTGAATGTCTTTTCATGTATGTGTTGGCTGTGTGTATGTCCTGTTGGGAGTGGTGCCTCTTTAGGTCCACTGCCCATTTTTAAATGAGATTGTTTGTTTGAGTTGTTTGATGTTGAGTTGTATGTGTTCTTTATGCATTTTGGATATGAACCCTTTGTCAGAGCCATTGTTTGCAAATAACATCTTCTGTCTGGTTAGTTGCCTTTTTGCTTCGTTGTTGGTTTTATTGCTGTGCAGAAACTTTTTACTTTGATGTAGACCCACTTATTTATTTTTGCCTTTATTTCTCTCCTTTTCAGATCAAATTCATAAAATGTCCTCTATAGCAAAGGTCTGTACATGTAGTATCTATTTTTCTTCTATGTAATTTATTGTTTGAGATCTTATATTTAGGTCTTTGATCTATTTTGAATTACTTTTTCTACATGGGAACAAACTGTATTTCAGTTTCATTCTTTTGCATGTAGCTTTCCAATTTTCTTAGCACCATTTATTGAAGAGGATCTCTTTTTTCCCTTGCGGGTTTTTTATTCTTTCATCAAAAAATATTTGCCATGTACATGTGGTTTTATAGCTAGGATCTCAATTCTGTTCCATTGGTCTGCATGGCTGTTTTTCTGTGAATACCATACTGTTTTGATTATTGCATATCTGTAATAGAATTTAAAGTCAAATAATATGACACTGCTAGCTTTGCTCTTTTTTCTTAGGATTGCTTTGACTATCCAGAGTCTTCTGTTGTTCCATTCCTAGGTCACTAGTATTTTTCACCTATGTGTTATTTCCTACAAGTTTTACAATGTTTGATATTTACATTTAGGTCTCTAGTCCACTTCCATTTAATTTTGTATGAGGTTAGTACTGCGATTGATATTGTTGCATGTGGTAGCCAATTATTTTGGTACATTTGTTTAAAAGATTATCCTTTCCCTGTTTAATTACCTTGCCATTTTGTTGAAAACCAATCAACTGCATAAGTATAGTTTTTTTTTCTCTAAATATATAATACCAATTACATAAACTAATCTTTATTTCTATTATTTTACCAATACTGGATCATGGCAGCCTACTCTTTTGTACTATTTCTAAAAAAATAGAAACTCTAGAATGAGTAAAGCTTTTCAGCAACTAATTTGCTTCCACAAAATCTGATGACTACATTGAGAGGATAAAGCTGGTTAACCAAATTTTGATCCTAAACTGGATTCTTTACCTTTTGTCCTTGCACAGCATCCACATGATAATGTTCTTCACAAAATCAACACTTTGGTCCCTGGTACAATTGGATTGAGACACTGGCATAATACTGGAAGCAATCAGTAGTTTTTACTGTTTCTGTCTTTTTCCTGGACTTGGGTAATTGCTGAAAGAGCTACATTACCCCGCCAGCTCTTAGTCTTTCTTCTGAGTTTCCAAAAATAGCTGGGCCCATATAATCTCATCCTCACCTCTGGTTTCTTCAGATTAGTAGGGGTTCCACATCCCCACTCTTGTTAATTCATAAGTGCTTGGACCTCCATGGTATCTTCTTTTCTCCTCTCACATCTTCCCAAATTATCCTTTTGAGTACATTGTTTCTGGCTGGGCACCCAGACTGAAAATGACACTGTTAGAGAGCCAATGAAATATCAGTTGATTCTGACTTATACTTACCAACTCTAAGAAACTTGGCTAGGATATGTGCATAAACTAGCTCTAGAGTTTATTAAGTGAAAAAAAGTGCTGACTAACCAGTTATTGGTCGCTTATATTTCAGGCCTTTTCCTGAGACCAGAAATCAGTCATTCAATAGTAATGAGTCCCGGAGCTGAAGTACCAAACTCCAACAGGGACTCAACAGTGACAATGCCAAGAAACTAACGTGACATTTTTGACTGCTTTAATATTTTCTGTGAGCAGAAATTTTTGACAAATGGTGAAACCCAGTTCTTTATTCCTTGGTCTTGAGTTTAGGTGTAAAATGATGTATTTTATAAATGTATTGATGGATACATCAAATATTACAATTCAAAAAAATCAGGAAGTTAAATAATGAAGTTTTATAAAGGCACTGTGTATTCAGTCTATAATTTAAGAAATCAAGTGGCAACCTTAGCACACCTTTATTGGGAATAATGGCCAGATTAGTAAACTGGATATCTAAAAATAAAATAATATAAATACCTCTCTTTGGAAGCACATAAAAAACCAAACGTAACAGAGAAATTCATTCTATGTCAGAGCCATTTTTAAAAAAGAGAATGGGAAATATCTGGTGAAAAATACATCTGTGCACCAAATTGTGAACAGCTTTATGTGAAATATACTATAATTCGCAACTTTGTTAGTAATGTCTGCTTATACATGCCCTGGCAGAAGTGATGCCATTGAGTGTGGTTGGTAGGGTAAGTGAATGTCTCATATGAGATTGACAGCAATTTGAACATTTCACCTAAAATGTCATACAGTGTGCTGGAGTGTGATATTGTTATGTTACAGAATTACATGCTTATGATTTTGTAATAAAATATTTTTATGTAATAAAAAGTGGTGTTATTTGTGCAGGATCCTGTATTTAAAGTGTTTGCATTTGTATCTATAAATTATACTTTATTTTTTGTACAGTATTCTTACCCAGTGTTTCAGTGAAAAATCTATTAGACCTCTACTGAACCATTTATATATATTAAGTATTTATTATAATTCACTTGTGAAATTCTTCACATTTTGTTGGTAAGTTTTTCTAAGTTGTGTAATAGCTACTAGTCATTAAGTGTGTTATACTTATTTTTCAAATAAGCAGAATTCATGTGAGAATTATAATTTAATTCAAAGTTTAAAAATAATTTTACTGCAAATATTTATTTTTGTTATTCACTTAGTTTCTTATTTATCAGAGTTGCTAGTACTTTGTGCTTTTACCTGACCATTTAAAAAATTTAAGATTATGGGCAAAGTTTATAGCCTTATTCTTTTAGTCACTACTACACTGATTTCTATTTTCATATCGATTAACTTTTTTTCATTTTGTTTTATTCTATGGTTCTTTTGGAACATATGAAGTTAGTTCATTTAAATTTTATGTTCTAATTTATGCATGTAAGTCTTGTGGTACATATTGTGAGCTGTTAACAAAATTTTGTGTTTCTATTTGTGATCACAAATAAAAACTACATTATCGAGTTAGGCATGGCCATGTGACAAAATTTCAGCCAATGGGAAATAAATACACGATATACATTATTAAAGGCTCAAAAGTAGAAACAAATAAAAAGCCTATAAAGGTCTACCATATTCTCGTAGAAAAGATGCTGTACTTTGTATATTAAGAATTATTTATGAGATTAGACAATTTAATAAAATGAGTTCTGGACAAAAGAAAAAATTGTGAGGAATACATTGATATCATAAGCCAAGGAATAGTATGAATGTTTCTATTAGATTAAGTAAATGATATTGGAATTTGATGGCATTTTTTAGGTTCTTGATGTAGATAGAAAGTTATGTTTGGAAGAAGACTGGATTTATGTTTCCTCAATTTAAAGAACTAAATCAAGAAAAATATGTGTCAAAATTCTAAATTGCCTTTCACAAATATATTTTGCATGTAGTATTTCACATCAATGTTTATGTGGGCAGCATGGCTTTTAAACTCTTTCCTTAATGCTTACTCAGAATGTTATAGGCTGATGAAACAAGCGTGAACATCACAATTCAAAAATATTTGTGTTAGGTACTAAGGAACTCATATGTTAAAGTTATGCTATTTTAACTATAGGGTGAAATCAGTCAATTAAATTCATTAAGAATATGCCATATATTAATTTATACATTCAATTTTGACAGATTTTATTCTAATAGATTTTATGATGCTATGTTTAATACACAAACATATAGGACATTTCAAATGTTCACAATATGTTCTTAATCTAACATAACTAACTATAGGAATATGAAAAATATGAAGTGAAAGAAACATTATTTTTTATCAAATGAACCATCTCTTAAATCCTTCAATTTTTAAATAATTTTAAATATATTTTTATATTGAAGATAACTCTCTATTTAATAATATGGTGAGATTTTCCAAAAATATTGAGAAGTAAAGTAGCCTTTTTTTAAAGGTTTTATTTACTTATTTTTAAAGAGAAGGGAAGGGAGGGAGAAATAAAGGGAGAGAAACATCAGTGTGTGCTTGCCTCTCATGCACCCCCTAGCAGGCACCTGGCCCACAACCTAGACATGCGCCCTGACTAGAAATCGAACAGGCAACCATTTGCTTCACAGTCTGGTGCTCAACCCACTGAACCACACCAGCCAGGGCAGAAAGTAATCTTTCTTAATCAGATTTGATACAAGCTTAATCATAAGGGTGATGAAAAATAAAAATGTTGACTTGGATTTGAGCTCTGTTTATACCACTAGCTTTCTGCCCCTCATATCTTAATTGCTGGTATGTGCAAGCTTGATTCTAAATATAATTTCTAGTATGCTTAATAGCATGAAGGAATCCACTGATAAGTCACTTTAATTAGCATGTGCTTTAATCACTCTTCCCTTCTTTTTCTGATATTGAATTTTAATTTTTTAAAAAATGAAACACTAATTATATGGAGTTCTATCAGGTGAGATGCACAACATAAATACTCTATACACTTTCTATTCTGGTTCTTAACATTGGAAACACATACGGTACTTCCAATTACCGGTTATTTGAAATGACAAAATAACTGAAATGAGGCCTTGGGTTCAAATTCATAGTTAATCTAAGATTATATATATTGAACACTAGTAAGTTTAAAAACTGTGTTAAACAAATGTGTTGCTTAAACTGAATGTTATAAGTCTTCCCCTGTATTTGCAACTTGCTGTAGCTCTTTATTTTTTTTTTAATTTTATCCAGTTATAGTAAATATGTTTAATGACTGGTTCTAAATTATGCTTTACCTTTGAGCTAATTTCTATAGGTTTTAATCTAAAGGTGATAAAATAAATTTCATTGAATGTCACAATTATAATAATGAAGAATTTAACTGATAATCTATAAAACAAATTAATATTTACCAAGAATATTTACTTTGTTTCCATTTTGTTTAGGAATCACATTACAAAATACTTTTACAATTACACCATTCTATGTGGAGTGTGAGATGTTATGAAATATATGAATGACAGATATATGATATTAAAATTTTCTTAATGAATGATATATGAGTATATATACTTATTTTTACAAATGCTATTGAATACAATATCAGGAAAAAAGAAGAAAAAATCTTCCTTTACTGTTTATTTTCTCTTAATGTTGGAACACATTATCCTGTTTCTTTTTTTGTTTTATAGTTTTTATTTTTTATTATTTTTTTAATAATAGTACATACCAAAGCCATTAAGCTGGTTACTTCAGAAGGAAAACTTAAAATTTGTAAGATAAAAAGTCTTAAATTTAAGTTAATTTTTGTTAATAGTGTTAATGACAAATATGAGGCAGAAATAAAAAATGTCAATATTCCAATTCTGAAAGGAGTGTATATATGGAGTGTTTCCCATATTTTATCTCTACTATCTGTAGTTAAAAATAATAACTTTTCTGACAAGGGAAAAAACATTAGTGGATTATGTTTTCACTCTACATGTTAATTATATAATATTACTCTTACTTAAGGGAAAACCCAAGTAATAAGACATAATTAAAAATTAACCAAATTTGTAATGTAATATAAGCTTCATGAGAGTAGGAAGTTTTGCCAGTTCAGCTTACTGTTGTCACACCTGCAGGCAGAACAGCATCCAGCACATGGTGCCAAGTACATAGCTGATAGATTGAATGAATAATAAATAAATGTATTAATAGAAGTGGTGTTCTAAGAAATTATCATGTATTATAATAATCTTCACATAATATCTCTGATGGACAATTTATTTTTTTTAATTTACTCATCTTTTTATATGTATCTGTATAATAATGCTTTCTCTTTATTCTCATGTGCCATGGTATATAACACAAGGGTCAGCAAACAACTGACTGCTCACAGGCTAAATGCGGTCTGTCATTTGTTGTTGTATAACCCGTGAGCCACACAAAGAGGTTTTACATTTAAAATGATTGAAATGAGTCAAAATATGAACAGCATTTTGTGACCTGAAATTATATGCAACTTAAGTTTAGTACCCATAAATAAAGTTTTATTGGAGCCCAATCACGCTCATTTGGTTGCGTATTGTATATGGCTTTTGTGTTAAAAAACAGAGTCGAATAAATTTACAGAGACTGTATGGCCCAGAAAGCTTCAAGTATTTACTCTCTGGCTCTTGCCAAAAACATTTGCCTACTTTTGGTGTAGTATATCAAAAATTATATTAGAGCAAGGTTTTGCCTTCTTTGATGTATCCTTTATATGGGTTTAAGACTTTGTCTTATGCCTCTATTTGTAAATTATACATACATGTGAAAGTATGTTTGCATGCATGTAATTGTCTCCATTTTCCTTTGTTGAGAAGGGAAGTTATATAGCTAATTTTACTTGAAATTCCCCCCCCCAATCCAGTAGCTAACAGAGAACCTCCTATATAGTAGGAGGTAGAAATATGAATTGATGGATGGATAAATATGCACCTTTTAATTTATTCCATCAATGAAGGTCTCTGGGAGTTTTTCACATTCCAGTAAGCTAGAGAGTACCTATTTTTTAATATATGTATTTTATACTATGTATATGGGTTCAACTATGTGACATGATTAATTGTTTAGTATAAATTATGTGTTAGTTATTGCATGAAAATTGCATCTCTAAGTATCTTACACATGAATTGCTAAGAGAAAAAACACTTTCTATTTTTATATCACATGTTTGAGATGGAGATACACAATTATAATATTCAGAGTACTGTGTTTATTGAAATTCTTATTCCAAAGTGCAAATAAGAAAAGTTTTGGAGATTTGTAAGGAAGTTAATCAGAGCTGACAGAGTGCAGGGATCACAGCAGGAATTCATTAAATAGTTATTTTTACATGTTTAAGTAAAGTAAGTCTTTAAATTTCTTTTTGTTTCCTACAGTATTGTTGTTTTCAAAGTAAAATTTACATTTTTAAACATTTGAGATGATAATGCTTTTTGTTTTAAGTGAAATGATCATAGTTTAATTATAGTAAAGCCTCTATAGCAACAGGCCCAGCCTTCCCCTGAATGGGAACCATGTTTACACCCTCAATATTCTCAGCAGAAAATCTCCCACTATTGCTCAGATTTTCTTTCAGACCCTCTTGGTATCATCAGACTCATTCCCAAGGTTCTATCTCGCTGAATGGTAGGTTTGTTGATTCCTGTGTTTATCTCCTGGCTGCATCACAGGGCCTTCTCTGACTGTGCCAAGCTTGAAATAGCAGCACCCTGAGGACCATGAAGATCAAAACAAGAAATGAATTTAATTTAAATAACATTTTTTGAAGTGTTTTTAACAATTTAAAAAAAATAAAAGTATTTGTATTTTATTTTGTTTTTTTATCATTTTTCAGTTACAGGTGTCCTACCATTTTCCCTGTTGCACTCTGGTGCCCCACCCCCCACTCCCACAATCGATACCACCTCCCCGCGTTGTACTTGCCATGGAGTTCGCTATTCATGATTCATGTTCCTTGACTTGCTCCTTCCCTTTATTTCCCCTGATATCCCCATCCCCACTCCCCTCTGGTCACTGATGGTTTGTTCTTTATTTCTATGTTTTTGGTTCCATTTTGATCATTTGTTTGTTCCATTGATTAGGTTCCACTTCTAGGTGAGATCATGTACTACTGGTCTTCCACTATCTGGCTTATATCACTTAGCATAATGCTCTCCAGTTTCATCCATGCTGTAGTAAAAGGTTTGAGCTCCTTGTTTCTTTCTGCTGCATAGTATTTCATTGTGTAAATGTTCCACAGTTTTTTGATCCACTCATTTACTGATGGGCGCTTAGGCTGTTTCCAGCACTTGGCCATTGTAAATTGTGCTGCTATGAACATTGGGGTGCATAGGTTCTTTTGCATTGGTGATTCAGGATTCTTAGGGTATAATCCCAGCAGCAGGATCTCTAGATCAAAAGGCAATTCCATTTTTCATCTTTTAAGGAAATTCCATACTGTTTTCCACAGTGACTGCACCAGTATGCATTCCCATCAAAAGTGCACTAGGGTTCCCTTTTCTCTACAACCTCGTCAACACTTGTTGTTTATTGATGTATTGATGATGGCCATTCTGACCAGTGTGAAGTGATATCTCATTGTGGTCTTAATTTTCATCTTTCTGATGGCTAGTAATGTTGAGCATCTTTTCTTGTGTCTATGGGCCCTCTGTGTATCCTACTTGCAGAAGTGTATATTCATATACTTTAGCTATTTTTAATTGGATTGTTTGTCTTCCTATATTGTTTTGTTAGTTACAGGTATATAGCATAATGGTCAAACAATCATATACTGTTACCATTTAACACCCTTATATACTCTCTCCTCCCCACAAACACCACACGTATTGTCCATCAAAAATGGAATCATGAATATTTAGTATGGAAAAATTTATTTATACAAATAGCATATATTCTCACTTATATGTGAAATCTAAGGAACAAAATTAACTGATGAGCAAATCAGTTAATTTTTTTAAAGATTTAATATGTTTTTTAAAAGATTTTATGTATTTATTTTTACAGAGGGAAGGGAGGGTGAAAGAGAGAGAGAGAAACATCAATGTGTGGTTGCTGGGGGCCGTAGCCTGCAACCCAGGGATGTGCCTTGACTGGGAATCAAACCTGCGATGCTTTGGTTAGCAGCCCATGCTCAACAAATCAGTTAATTTAATTCTGATAGAAACAGAGGTATGGACACATGGAACAGATTGACAGCTGTTGGGGAGAGGTCCGTGGGGTAGGGTAGATGAAAGAAGGTGAAGCAATAAGCCAAAGAACATATAGGCATACTCCATAGACACAGACAATGGTGTGGTGAAGGCCAGAGGGAAAAGGGGATGAAGAAGGGGTGGAGATGGGCTAAGTGAGGGAAAATAGGGACTCCCGTAATAGAGTCAACAATAACAAATATTTTTAAAAGATATGAGAAAATGACCACAACTTGGGATAACTCTTAACTCTTGGAAAAAATACATAAAGTGAAATGAAATGAAAATAAATGAAATGAAATAAAAAATAAAATAAAATAAATAATTTGAATCATGAAATTAAAAGAAAAGCATTCTTAGTGGACTATTTTAAGACAGGCAATGGTAAAGGGCCCACTAGTGTCCTTTAGAAGGTCTGGAGTTTATATGTCAATTAACTGAGAGTGTGTGTGTATATACATAAATGTACACATTCAAATATTTATATTTACATATATATAGATATATTACATATACATATATATATGAAATATACAAGATCTGTCCAGAAAAAGTCCAGCCATTGTTAATATAACAAGAATGGTTTGTGTGACATCAATGTAATCTGGTGGCCAAGGAGAGTGGACAGAAATGAGAATGCGTGAATGATGATGTCACTGTACTGGTCAGTGGGGTCATAGAAGCCATTGAACAAGCATGTGCTCTGTGTGGCCATTGTATTCAAAATGAATGAGTAGAGCAACAAATCTCTATCAAATTTTGCATTAAGTTTAAACATTCCTGTGCAGAAACTAGCAGCTATGGGAAACTAGTGATTGACAGTTTCATCACAACAATAGCCTGCTCATGCATCACATTTCATGCAATTTTTTTTGTGAAACATTGAATTATCCAGGTAACTAAGCCTGGATTTGGCACCCTGTGACTTCTGTTTTTTCCCAAAACTAAAATCATCTTTGAAAGGGAAGAGATTTCAGACCATCATGAGATTCAGGAAAATACAATGGGGCAGCTGATAGTTATTGGAAGAATTGTCTGATGTCCCAAGGTGCCTACATTGAAGGGGACAAAGGAGTCATTGTCCTATGTACAATGTTTCTTGTATCTTCTGTTTTCTTCAATAAATACCTCTATATTCATATTATGTGTTTTTGTATCTTCTGTTTTCTTCCTTAAATGCCTCTACTTTCATATTACATGGCTGGATACCTTCTTGATTATATGTAAATATGTGTGTGTATATATAGGTATGTATGTATGTACATGCATATATGTATATGCATGTATGTATACACATACACACACATATATACAACAAATTAAATCTTTCAAGAATGGAGGGATTCAATACAATGATCTAGTTACATAGGTATTAGAATGTTGTATTATTACTGAGGTAACTCATATTTAAAAATTCTAAAAAAAGTTAACCACTCCTTGATATGATGTCACAAGAGTGAATAAACTGGAGTTAAGTCATGGATGAATCCAGAAGAAGGAAACGGTGATGTGGAGGTGTGAATAGGGTGGAAGTGTGCTAGAAACCTGTGGATGGTAACTGAGCAAGTTTTTGCTAGTGTATCTCACAGAATGTGATGAAGCTACAGCTTATCTGGGACCACTAGAAGGATTTGGAGACTAGAATCAATAACCAGGTCTAAGGTGAGTGCTTTTGCTGAGCCAGAGTGCCATGTTAGGACAAACTGCCACCCAGCAAGATATATTATCTTCTAGAAAATATGACAAAGATAGCACTTGAAATTATTTGCAGTGAAAATACATTAGTTTGTTGTTAAGAATTCATTTTCTTTCCAAACTGTCTCTCTTCACTTTTAGTGGAGATACATGATTCCTCTGTTAAAAATATTATGGGCCAAACTACCACTTCAGTTGAAGTCCAATGGCTTTTAACTTTTTTTTTTCACCTTTGGTGTGCAAACAAGATGGACATCTGATTGCCTGAATCTTTACAAATCTGCCAGGGTTGGCTTTCTGTAAATATAACATTAATGATCACTGAGGCATATAAGTATTTCCCTACTGTATAATGATGCCTTTAATAATCGTAAGGGCACAATACTTTTGTTGTGTGCTCAATCATGGCATGATCAGATTCCAGAGAATGTCACTGGCTATGACATGCATTTAGATGTCTGAGTTGGGTAAAACATGTACAAATGCAAGTGAAGAATGAGCTCTCTTTCAATGCATCTATGAGAGGGCCCCTGTGTGCTGTTTATTCTAGAAATTGCACAAAATACTACGTATTCATGAAGTCTTCCACCACAACAGTCTATTTGCATTTCATAAATAATTTATGTGATATACAGAAATGTCCCCTTTTAAAAATTGTTTTTAAATAATTTGTGTCAGCTTGAAACCCAGGTATATTTATAATTATTTTAACATATTTAGATGTTATTTGACCTCACTTCTGCATATTATTTCATGAACATATGTATCAGTCACTATATGTTTATTACTTTTGATCACGCTTAATTACTGTGCTGTGGATTTTGGTCTTTTGATTTGTATCAATGCCATCTATGAATAAAACAGGAATGTTTTTCTCCCAAGCAAACTGTGAGTTGATAAAAATGAAGCATAAGTTGAAACTTTTGGAACAAGTATCATTATTTGATAATAAAAGTGATAGATTCTAACCAGAAAAGGCTATGAGTTAATGAGTTTTCTGGAACAATTTATTTTTAAGGTAGGATTTTATTTTGCTATACTATAGAACTTTCAGATTATTAGCACTGTGTCGGAATATGTGCTCAGAATTTGCCATGCATTTACAGTGTAATTTTGTTGGCCCAGAGTGCTTCCTTTGGTTGTCCACTAGGATAAATTTTAGTGTGCTCTTCTGCTGAATGATGAAGTTCTGTGTAATGTCTCATTGGGTCAAATACATGTCTTGGATGAAATATTTTGAAGTGACATATATTTGGAGAAACTGCACCTGAGCTCACAAATTTGTTAGGGAATAGTGGACACCATACACACAGTCTGACTTGGGCTGTGATTCTTGACTTCATTGAAATCTACAGTGCAACTGCATATAAGATATTAGGTCAACATAATTGCTGAGTTCTTAAAATGGCAATAAGTAATGTCCCCTTTCCATTTTAAATATCAAACTGACTATAAAAGAGTCAGATTGATTAATATTAGAATATCAACTTCTTTGATCAAAAGCAGCACAAAATTACACTTTGGGTCTTTGAACAAATTAGACTACTAAAATTTCTTCCCAAGTCTTGTCTTTAAGTGGTATATGGAAAACTGATCGTTTCTTTTCATTTGTATTTTATGCCTTTTTATCTCTCAGTACAATTTTAATATTTTTTCTTATTTCTTGTTAGCATTAATAAAATTTCACCAAATTAAACCTCTTATATATCGCTCTAAGAGTCAAACTGTTTTTAACTGTAAACACAATTTATTTTTTCTGTTTGACACCTTTTATTACTCTGCACATGATTTATAATTATCACACAAATATTCACTACTTTAATATATATGTAATTACCAAGAAGGTGAATGGATGCATGGATAGGCAGACAGACAAACAGACAAATAAATAGCTCAACCAAGCTTCACGATCATTTATTTGGTAAATTACTGGAATTCTTCACACAGCTATTAATTTTCATAAACTTTAACATATCGTACACACACATGCACACTCTCCAAAACAAAACAAATAAACAAAAAACACTACTATTCTAAAAACATAAGAGAAAGCCCTTGCTGGTGTGGCTCAGTGAGTTGAGTACTGGTCTGAAAACTAAAGGGTGGCCAGTTCAATTCCCAGCCAGGGCATATGCCTGGGCTGTGGGCCAGTTCTCCAGTAGGGAGTGCATGGTAGGCAAACACACACTGATGTTTCCCTTTCTCCCTCCCTTCCCCTTTTGCTAAAAATAAATAAATAAAATCTTTTAAAATTAAAAACATAAGAAATACCTATAAGAAAGATTCTCTATTCTCTTTTCTGTCCTCTACCCTACCCTACCATGGTTATTTTTACTTCATTTCCTAAATATTTTTATAGCAAAAACATCCATAATGATCCTAATGTACATGTACTACTATATCATTAATTAGTAAAAAATAGTTCTTTTGTAAATAACACAGAATGTGTATATTGAGAAACAATAGCTCTCAGTATACCTCACTTAAATGAATCTTTTACAGTGTCCTCTGGAGGTAGAATTCGAATCATTCTTTTATTTCATGAATTTGCAATAGAGTACAGTGTTGACCCCTAATCATATCACTAGATTTTTAGAAAACATTGAGAAAGGAAAACTCTATATTTTATTTGAGCAAAAGTGTCAGATACTAATAATTCTACATTTTAATCATAGTATGATTACAAAGCAAGCTGCTCATAGAAATGATAAGTAATGATTAAGCAGTATCAATCATAGTTTTAAAGCACTCCATATTGGTCTATAACACAGCATACTTATTTACATGCAAAAGAGATTATATAAACACAATCTTAAACAATTTCATGTTTCACCATAACTACCTCAGAGCAGCTGTGTGATGGAGACAGCTTACAGCGGCTCATAGAGCCTCTCCACAGCATTTCTTCTCCATTTGCATTCAGTGAGGGCCTGCAGGCAGATTGGAATCAGCCACTGAGTATTTCCATCATGAAAGTTGACAAACATTTCAATCAAGGCTTTTTTTCTACCTCTACAGGCAGTCCCTGTTTTCAGACTTTTACCAGCTCATCACTGCTTAAGATCCAAGCACAATGTTGAAAATTTATAATTACAAATATTTTCATATGCAGAATACATTATTTCAACTTTTCCTTGGGATATGAGCTCACCAAAAATTATTGAAATCTCTTATGTTTACTCCAAGAATGACTTTAACTCTGCTGACATTTAAATGCACCACATCATTCTTCCTTGAGATCAAGTGCAAAAAGCTGAGTTTTCTTATGAATTTTCAGCCAAATATTTCTTCTTTCACATTTATATATAGTTGCCTGTTTTAACCTTTCAAGATGAATGATAAATTGCATCTCCCAGCGATCCCAAGTCACTGTTCAGCTAATACAATCTTTACTTAAGATCAAATAGGCACTGATCGCTTTACAGATTTTATTTTATTACTGTCAGTTGGGTCATACATTTTTCTGAAGTGAAAGTAAAAAACAACCAGTTGAAATATCTTGAAAGATAATGTTCTGGAAGGTAACAATTTACTGTTGAAATCCACAGTGAGATTGCTGACAAAAGATCAAGTTTGGGTCAATGAAAAACAATTTGTTTTAACCCTCTTTGCATCTGTATTGAATATAGATGTGAAAATGTAAAAAGTTAATTTTTTTCCTTTTAATAAATAAACCTTTCTATCCAGCCTCATGTGGTCATTGGCTACTTACTAAATAATATAAGTAAATTTAGAGGTGATTTACAGAGATGATTTAAGTAGAAAGATATGTTTAGAAATACAAATGTGTCTCTGTTAGCAGTCTTTGACTAGAATTGGGTAGAAATGTTCCAGTTGTTCTTTACAATTGTTGAACTGTCAGAAATACCAAATACATACACACATGAACACACCACTCATATTTCATCCTAAAGTTTAAAGATATTTAAAGGCTTTCTTTTATGTATAAAGAAGAGCTAAACATACAAAAATTGTATTTTACTCTTAAATATATTCTTAAAATTTTTCAACTATTTTGAGTTTATAAGGCAGAATTTATAGGATTGTGTTTTAGGATTTTAATGGTGGAAAAATTACAGCTCTGATTTTTCCATTAGAACCCTTCCTTAACAGGTAATGACAGCAAATTCTGCATGATGGTAAAATAAAAAAAAAGGAATATGCTGAGTTCAGAGAAGCAAGATAGGGAAAAGTGGATGACTAGGACAATAACATCAAAAACTATACTAACACGGCAGAAAGAAAGAAGGAGCTCCTACACCTTGCATTGACAGCATGGATTGAACTGGAGAGCATTATGCTAAGTGAAATAAGCCAAGCAGTGAGGGACAAACACCACATGACCTCATGTAGAACATTAAATGGAACATAATCAACAAAAGAAAAAAGCAAGCAAAATATAATCAGAGTCATTGACATTAAGAACAATGTAATGATAGCCAGAGGGGACGAGAAAGGAGACAATGGGGAGAAGGGTTGTCAGGAACTACTTTAAAGGACACATGGACAAAACCAAGGAGGGTGGAAGCAGGAGTGGGAGGTGGGGATGGCTAGTGTGGGGCGGAGTGGTGGAGGGGAAATGTAGACAACTATAATTGAACAACAATAAAATAATTTTAAAAAATAGACTAAGCGATGGTCTGAAAATACACAACTGTACCATTTAGGAGTTTTTAAACCTAATGCGCATGTAGAATAAACCTCTGAAAGGATTGAATAAGTATCCTAAAAATCTAAAACTATTAGTTTGAATATATAGCAGGAAAGTAAAATTCCCAGCTTTCAATTCCTTGAGACTTTAATAAAATGAGTCAACAAAGAAAAAACAAACATAAATGAGAAAGGTCAAATGAAAAACAATAACAATAAGTGGAGTAGAGTATAGGTGATTGAGAAACATTAAAAAAAATTATAAAGTTAACAAAATTGTAAAAACCAGAATGAAGTTACTCAGAGAATACCCACAAAACATTCCATCTATAGATTAAGTAAAATAAATGTATTTTGTATAAATAAGATATGATTGTTCTACCTCAAGGTAAAATTGATAGCAGAACTAGAATATAGAGCTGTCTCCAGGAAAAAATAAAAAGAAAAAAAAACTGATAAAGAAGGAAATGGAGAACATGGGAAATATGTGAAAGATAAATGAGGAAATTTAAGAGGTCCAACATCACAAAGAAAATATGGGAAGAAATAATTGGCTAAATATGAACCACAAACAGAAGGGAATTTACCAGAGAGAATAATATTATAAAACTTCAGACTGAGAAATATTAAGGCAATATTTAAAATGACTCCACTTTAGACAGATTACCATCTATTGAATATTTCAGGTAGTACAGACATTTTAATGATATTGACTCTTTCATTCCATGAAGAGAGTATTTAGTTGTACAATACTTTTGGTTTGGTCCTGGGAGGAGGTAAGTGTAACTTCTACCTACTCTGCTGTCATCTTGGATCTTCTATGATCTATTTTGACTTGATTTTTATTAGGGGTACAGGGTGTGTATCTAGATTCATTTTTAGCATGTGAATACCCAGTTGCTCTAGTACCATAAGTTGAAATGACTATTTTCTCCATTGTATTGCCTTTGCTCCTTTGTCAATAATTAATTAATTTTGCCCAGGTTGTCCAATTTCTTGCCATATCATTGTTCAAGAGCAATATTTTTTACAATCCCTGAATTTCTCTTACTTCACTTTTTTCATTTCTTTTTTATTTTATTTTTTTATTTATTTGGGTCTTCTCTCTCTCTTTCTCTCTCTATCTCACTCTCTCTCTCTCACTCTTTCCCCTCTGGTTAAAGTTTTGTGCAGTTTATCTTTTCAATGAATCAGCTCCTGTATTCATCTAACTTCTGTATTGTTTTTTTTTTTTAACCTCTATGTCATTAATTTCCACTTTGGTCTTGATTATTTCCTTCCTTGATTATTATTTTCCTGGGACTTTGTTTGCTGTTTTTGTAGTTCTTTTAGGTGTAGGGTTAAAGGAAGGGGAGAGGGTGGGACTAGGTGGAGGTGGGAAAAAAAGGGAAAAAGATGGACCTACTGTAATCGCTTCAATAATAAACAATACAAACAAAAAATAATTAATTCATTATATTTATCTGATTTTATTTTTGGTTTGCCTATTCAGTTCCATGAATTTGTTTGTGTATTCTTTTGCACTTGATTAACATAGCTTTACACTGTTGAAGTTTTGTGGTGTCAGTTCTCCAACTTCATTTTTCTCATTCAATATTATGTTCATTATTTTGGGTCCTTTGGATTTCCATATAATAGAAACAGTTTTGTTTTTTTTTGACATCCTGCTAATAGTAAGTTTTTCAGTCAATGAACATAGAATATATGTCCATTTATTTACTTCATTGAACTAATAAATGAGTCCCATAAGGCTGTAGGATAGAAAGTTATTATACAAAATTCAATTGTTTTCATATATACCAACATGAACAAGTGGAATTTCAAATTAAAACCACATATCATTTTCATTGGCACCCCCAAAAGTGAAAATTTATGAAAATATGTACAAAATATATATGAGAAAAAATAAAAAAAACTTTGGTGGATAAAATAAAAGAAGTAAAAAATGGGAAAATATTCCATCTTTCCCTGTAAGGAGTTGAGGTATGGGAAACTGAAACTAAAATGTGCAGATAGAGGGAAATTCTGCATCACAGAAGAAACCTGAAATTGTTAATCTTACAGGGTCTTGCACATTAGCTATCAGGACGGAGAGAGAGTGACCTGTATCACTCTTTGTTGGGAGGATATGGCTCTAGGGAGGAAAAGAAAGATTGCGTTGTAAATGAGCAAATGGTTCCTGCTATGTGGTCATTATCAATGGCTCTGGGGAAATATATAACCTCTAACTTCCAAGGAAATCTTGCCATTCAACATTTCTTAATTTAGGATGCCAGTTTTTTTTTTCCTCAGAAAACCTTGACCATACAAAAATGTAAAAACAAATTATGTAGCTCGATAGGCACATATTTGAAATTTCAAGTTTTTGAACAAGTTATGAAATGCTTATAAATTTTCACATCTAAACTTTAAAAATCTCATGTAATGAAACACAAGGTAAATTCATATGCTGCTAAATGAAATTATTTTTAAATATTTATTTTATTTGATAACTGAACTATAATAAAACTTACTCATTTAAAATAATGTTTAATTGAGAGAAATCATTTCTATCAATTCTGAAACACAAAATTTAGTGCAACAATTTTAGGATTTTTTTTCCAAAATGATTTTCAAAGTAGGAAGCTATAAATTATATTGTTATTTTTAATATTATAGCTATATTTATCTAATTAAATTAAATATGATGTTATGGCAAAATATTTTACCCTTAAATTTAGAAACACCTTGAGAATTTCATTTTAATAAAAGGAAAAAAAGGCAAAATTAAACATTTTTCTAAAATATTTTCATTCAGTGTTTTGAAAGGGGAAAAATACCAAATTTTGAAGACAGTGTCGGGGGTGGTTTTACAATTTTTTTATTTTATGCAACTTAGTCCATATTCTATTTTTTAAAACATATTATTTATTTATTTACTTACTTATTTTAGAGAGGAAGGGAGGGAGAAAGAGATGGAAACATCAATGTGTGTTTGCCTCTCACAGACCTCTTGCTGGAGACCTGGCCTGCAACACAGACATGTGCTCTGATTGGGAATCCAACCAGGGGACCTTTAGCTTCACTGGCCAGCTCTCAATCCACTGAGTTACACCAGCCAGGGCTATAATCTATTTTTATAACCCATCTTTCTATTCCAATTATTCAAATAAATATTCCATGCGTTAATTTGCCTCACCCTGAGAAATCTTAAACAATAACAAAATGGAATTAAACTTAATTCACCTTTATGCAGTGATTTCTCTATTTCAAAGTAGGGCATCCCATCTTTTCCATAGTGAAGATTCAGAAAGAAAATTTTATGAAACTAAGCTAAAGCTATATGCAAAGGTGAAAGCTCTATGTGTTGATATATTTCTAAAGATTAAAGAAACACTTAGTAAACCCAGGCATGGCTTTCCTTTACATAAAATGTTATTCATAACATAGTATCATGAATTATTTACAAGCAATGGAGTCACTTGCAACAGGGGTAAACAGAATTGATGATGACCTCCAGTTCACTCCGCTGCAGAGAACAATTCTCTCATTAGGTTTACAGTAGAGAATAAAAGAAGCATTTCTTCATGAATAAGTCACTGCTTGCTCCCTCAATCCCTTTATTTTAATACAAAGTTCAAAATGCAAGTGCATTATATTTAGGTTACTTCGAAATGTGATGAAAAAACAATTGCAAATGAATCTAAACCCAACTCTCTGTTAAGTATAAATGATTATGTTCTCTCTAATAGTACAGTCACTTAGAAAGGTACGGATGTATTCTTGATCTGAAAGTAAATGTCAGGTAAATGTGTAGATGTTTCTGCCATTACTAATGAGTCTTTTGAGTACTATTCATTGACTGGAGTATTAAAATAGCAATGAGACAAATTTCCTGAAACCGTCTTGAACATTATTATGAGATATTTTTTCTCCCAGGGCGGAATGGTTAGCAGAGTGACAAAAGAGTCTGTCCTTGACCGCAATTGAGTTCATCTCCTGGGAGGCCTCTCCTCCACAGGGTCCCTGCTTGGGCTCTCTCTGCTCTTTCACGGAGTCTATTTTTAACAAGAGACTCTAATGATCTGTTTTGTTTTGTTTTAATAACAGATAAGTTTTTCTTTTTATGATCTGTGAAAACAACATTTAGGGTTCATAGTAAATTACAGAAAACAAATTTCTAATTATCACTTATTAAATAGACATTCTAGTGGAAAATCTATGAGCTGAGGGCAAATTATCTGCTAATTTCAATTTTTCATGAATATCATTTCTTTCTGAAGAATTGTTATGAAGTTTTTAGATGAGATGTCCTACAAAACTCATCCAAAATAGTTCCTGGTGCTTAAGACACTTATAGTAAATATTAAATCTAATTGACTTTTTTCGTGTATTTGGTCAAATTTAAAAAAAGCTGAAAAAAGGGAACCTAACATAACCTGGGGATATATAGACAATTTTTTTGTGAATATAACAATTAAGCACACAGTAAGAACTCACACATAATGTTTGTTGAATTGAGTTAAATTGATTTCATGGCTTGTAAATATAAATTTCAAAGAGGTACATATAGTTATTTTATACTAGACATTGAATAATAGATATGAACATGATTTAATAAATATTGTGGAAAAAATAAGATAAATGAAAAAGAAACACAGAAATGGATTATATCTGAATGAGTAGATTAGTTAAAAAAGATTTTAAAAATGATGATTTTATACTTAAATTCTTCTCTCCTGACTGATGATTATAATCAGATACCCTCTGGATTTGTCTCTGTAGCCTTCCTTTATGAAATGAATATCAGCCTAAGCTCAAGGAGAAACAGGATTTCTGGCATCAATTTGTTAAGAAATAATTCCTCAAATATCACCAAAATTCTAATAATCAAATAATGGGATAATTATGTCTAGAAAAAATATATTAGTCTAGATGCTTAACCTCACCAGAGAGCGGAAAAAGTGACTTTTACTACCAAGATTGTCATTTGACAACGGTCTGTTCATACATAGCACTCAAACCACGAATGTAATTGAACACCAAGCAGAGTAGCAGAACTTAGTTCTCATAAGCAATAAAAACCTGTTTATAAAGAATGTCTTTTCAAATGGGAAGGCTTGTTGTCTTATAAAACTTGCTGTTTTACTGTTTGAATATGCTTTGTTCTTTTGATTCTGTTAGTATTGCTCATACATTCACATAAAAATAGAAATATTCTATACTTTTTGTATTGAATGAAAAATATGAATTTTAATATGTAACTATAATGTCCACAAGGATCTAAAACTGGGTATACTACTTTATTGAAAAGAAATAACTTAAATTGCCTTGAATAAAAATAGTAAATATCCATTTGCTTTTGTTAATAATATTTTCAAAAGAGATGTGAATAAAAATCTACCTTGCACAGTTTAAATAATTAATAGAAAAATATACATCGTATATATGTATATATATATATGTGCATATATATAATAGTAATGCCACTTTTTAATTCCTACTCTGGTAATTATCTTTCATTCAACACATTTTTAAAGTGTATATATTCTAGTTCTCTTATAGTATAGAGTAGATAAACTACATTTAAAATGATTTCTCAGTAAAATAATATGATCAACTTCTCCGATATACTATGTTTGTATTTCATGTTATTCTGTGACTGGAGACAAACCTCAAAAATTGTAAAATGAAATATGTACTCTGTTTTCAAATAATATTGATAAATAAGAGTGCAGGCCACAAACTTTATTAAATAATTGTCAGTTGAATTTTTCTTACCTCCTTTATGACAAATATGTATATGTTTGTACCTTTACCTAAGATTGTGGGAGACAATAACTATTCTTGTTAGCGGTAGCATTAATATATCTTATTTTTCATAAATTGATGCAATTATGAGATACAGAGTTATAATTTCATAAATACTCATTTTTGGTGACTACCTCGATTGTTAGGTAAGATATTGTTTGTTTGTTCATTTTCTGTCTTTCTCTCAGATCAAATCACATGTGATTTAGACGAAGATGACTCTAGGACCTGAAGAAATGAAAAAAAAGTGAACAAAACATTTTCATTCATTCCTGTAGAGGTCCCTGGCCTTAGGAGAGAGTTGTGTTACCTGGGAATGTCATCTTTTTAAATAAAAATAGGATTGAATTTTAAATTTAGTTTGGGCTGAATCTTTTAATTTTTGAAAGTATAAAGTGAGTATTGTACTCATGATCAGAGATAAAGTTATAAATCATTATTCAAGTGATCTAGAAATAGGAAAAATAAACATATTTAATGGTTCTTCCGCACTGTCTCTCCTACTTACTAAGCCAATGATATTATTTTTCAAGTTTGCAAAAGCAATTTTACCTCCATAAGTATAATATACCATAAAGAGTTAGTACAAATAGAGTGCATTTCACCCAATTGTTTCATCACATTATGGCTTTATGCAGGTACTGATGAAATAAAATTGATGATGTAAAATTTCATCAAAGAAAAGTAAATTAATTGTGTTTTCACCTTTTCATTTCTAATGTTTTGTTGTGTGTGTGTGTGTGTGTGTGTGTTACTTCTTGATTCGGTCCATTCTTTGGGGAAAAAAGTTATTTTAATGCAACAAATTGTACTTCAGGGTGTTTTGTGTAAAAAGGTACTATCACTTTTTTCGTACTATATGCTACAAAAAATTCAAAAGAGAAAAATCTATCAATTCTCTTTTTCCATGGCCCCATAAAGACTACCACAATATATTTGTACTTACCATTTCAAATTTCTGTTAATTTCAACATGATTTGAAAACAAAGGACAATTCTGAAAGTTCAAGTTATTCTTGAATATTTACTTTTCTGGGGGCAAAAAAGTGTGTAGCATTTTAATATTAACAATGTCATATTTAAATTGCTGCAAAAATAAGATATGACCAGGAAGATCTTTACCTAAACAGCTCATTTTTGGGATAGTTACAATATAAGATATTTATCATCATAAATTCATTCTAATTTTGTACTAAACAGATACTTATGTGGTTTATTAGGTGTGAGACTTTGTTAGTCTTTTGTGATTTATTTTAGGTTAAAATATGCTTTCTACTCCCCAAACATAATTTTTTTATAGAACTATAATTTTCTCCAAATTGATATCAATGTACCACACACCTTTAATTTTATTTATGTTTATTGTATCTGATGAAATAAGAATGGTTTAGAGATTGAATTCAGACAAAATTCATTTATAAGGTTTTTTCCTCTGCTCAATTCTTTAATATGTAGAGAGAATAAATGCCACAGCACTACTGTGTGGTGTTACAAAGCTAAAATATTATGTGATACCTGAAAAGTTTTCTAAATTTTCTAAAAGTTTTATAAATTTTGGTCAAGCTTATTTAATTTTATTTGTATGTACTTTCTATGATGTATTAATATCTCCTTGCTATATGGATTAACTTTTTTGCTTTTCTGTTAATACTCTCATGAGTTTTATAGTTATATCAATTCAAATTTATTTTCCTATTATATCAAATAACCTCAAAATCAATCTGAGTTAATTTTACATGTGACTCTCACACACATGTTTTATCAACTAAAGCATTGTCAGACAAATTGTTAAATTTATTTTCATTTCTTTACTTTTGTGTGTTGAGTGGAGGTTACTCTGTGCTTAATTTATAGGAAATGGAATAAGAACTAAATTGTGTATATGTAATATATGTATGTATCTATCTCTCTCACCCTCTCTCTCTCTATATATATATATATGATCTTAGCTTGGTTTGTTTTTATATCCCTGAGTTATTGCTATTGTTTCCATGTTGGATTATATTTAATAACTATAATTATAATAATCTAAGGAATTAATGAGTATTTTATTGAAAAAATAATATCAAGAATAAAAGGCACAGATGTAAAATGTTAACTAAAAGACACTGGTTTTATACATAAAAAGAGAAGTTGCTTTATAATATAAACTATTACATGTAATGCTTATTTCAAGGTGTCCCTGGCAGAAACAAACCAAACCAACAAATAGTGCATGCAGTACAATCAGACATCAAACACTTACATTGTGATGCCATAATATGCATCTGTTTTGTTATATGTATATTTCCATAAAGACTTTATGTTTAGGAACTTGTAAATTCTGTTTTTCAAAGATTCTCAGATCGAGGTTGATTTTATTTGAATAGAATTAATGTTTTAAGAAATGTATCTGCATCATTTTATGAGTTACATGATAATAAAGATAATGTTTCACTGAGAAAAAATACCTTTTTAAAATATGATTAAATACCTTACAGGAAAGATAGACTAAGATCCAACTAAATGTAGAGAAATGAAGTAGCTGAATGCATGTCGATTATGTTAAATAAACTTGATTTCTAGTTCCATAAAAGCTGAGTAACATTAGTTATTCTACTTAATATATTTCAGTTTTTAGAAAATTATTTAATAGGTTTCAGGCACTTAAAGTATCAAATGAAAATAATAATAGCACATGAGTTTATTTGAGGGTCAAATGATGCCTCATACTGTGACAGGACATACTGTGCAGTAGCCATTCTCAGATAGCGGTTCAGGACATACTGAGCAGTGGCCATTCTCAGATAGCAGTTATCTCAAGGTCACATGCTAACCTCATTCTGTTCTGTAAAACGGCTTCTTGGCAGCAACTGCGCACCTCCCTCCTCCTCCTTTTGCCTTTGTAGCAAGAATATAAGCAAGCCCAAAGTGTCGCAGGTTTGATTCCCAGTCAGGGCACATGCCTGGGTTGCAGGCCACAGCCCCCAGCAGCCGCACATTGATGTTTCTCTCTCTCTCTTTCTCCCTCCTTTCCCTCTCTAGAAATAAATAAATAAAATCTTAAAAAAAAAAAAAAGAATGTTCTTTAAAAAAAAAAAAAAGAATATAAGCAAGCCCCCACTTGAAATCAAGGCCCAGAATTTGGAATTTATCTCCTCTGGGTTTGCATGTATGAATAAACCCCACTTCACAAACTCCCAGGCCGTCTGAGTCGTCCTTTCCATAATATTTTGATTTCCTGACCGGGAATCGACTCATATGAGCAGGCTGTTGCCTCCAGTGAAGGCGGCTGTGGGTGGCTTGTGGGGCCCGGTGGTGACAAGGAGGCACATAACCCGGTGATTCGGGTCCTGAACATCCTGGGCTCTGCGGGCTTGACCCCCGGACTGCTCTTTGACCCGGGCTGGCAGGGTGGGAACTGATGATATCTGGGAGGTGCCCCTCTGCCAAGTGCCCTGGGGACCAGGAGCCCAAGACCAGGCCCACCCTTGTGGTGGAAGGAGGGACTGATCACCTCTCAGGCCAGAAGGCCCAGGCAGGGTTCCCATTGTTTGGGCAGGTGGGAATGTAATAAACTCGGTGTGTCTGTGTAGATGATTGTCTGTTGCTCCACTGGCGGAAGCCTACAGAGCATGAGTGAGCCCTAATCTACGGTTCCTCGGTTTGTCAAATGGCATAACGGCTGGGAGTTTAACCCAAATTCTCACTGGCAGCCTTAGCCAAGACAGACCCACGTCTCTCCGAGAGGAGAGACCAGGCGGGCGACACGTGAGTCCCTTCCCTTGTCTGTCAGCACCGATGGGGAGAATTCACCATGGGGGGCATGTCTCTGTCATGAGACTGGATCTGAAAGAGCAAGTCTCTGCCATTGGTGTTGTTTCTGATCAGAAACCCTCTGTACTTGAAGACCTGTTTAAGTTCACTTGTAAGACCTAAGAAAGGTCGCCTGTAACCTGTTGGGGAAAATGCCTTTGCCACTCGGGACCCAGGAAGGGTCATTTGGGGCTGATGAGTGCTTCAGCCAGAGGCAAAGCAGCATGTTTCTTCCAAGAGACCGGACCTGAAGGAGCATGTCTCTGCGAGGCGCGATGGACGCATTGGTGCAAGAAAATGCCCCTATCTATGTATTGTTCTGGAATTCTGTGTTTTGGATTTTGCTCTGTATTTGCTCTGAAAAGGAAATTTAGGATTCCAGGGAAGGTTGAAACTTCACACTCTATAGGAAAGTAAATGAGAAAGTATAAGATTTGTAAATGAAGAAGGTATGTGGGAAACTGTAAAAATAACTGGAAAAGTAAAAGTTCTAGGAAGGAATTATGTGGTGTTAGTAATGGAATGTATAAGGCATGAAAATCCTCAGTGTTGGACATCGGAATGGCGCAGCTAACTGTCTTGGAAGTTTGTTTCATTTGAAAGTTGAAACTGGGTTTGTAATATCACCAAAGATGTACAATTTACAGGTACGGATGACCTGTCAAATTGCCATCGCTAAATGTTATTGCAGGAAAGACCTGGCAACTGAATGTCTTTCCAAAAAGACAGTCTCACAGGCACAGAGACTGGTTTGGGGATTATTGTGTGAATTATACCTGTATGTTCTTCTGTTTTCGTAGGACGTATGCCCATGACTTCATTACCTGAGTGATTGGTTGCAATACAGCCCTCACTTAAGTAGCCCATTTTTCACCATCACCCCCTGAAACTCAACGGTTTGGCTAAACTAAGTGGTTGGGTTGGTGAGTGGTTCGGGCATCCTTAGGCTTCACTTTAGAACTGATTTTCCCTTTTCTGTCTTGATGGCTTGCTTGGACAGGAAGGGTTCAGATATCTGAAAGGAGGGAAATCCTAATATATTCCCCTCAGCCCGAGTGAAGTATAATGGGCCACAAGAGTTTTGGATAGGTGTAGCATGCCTTGCACACCTTCCTCCAGATAAGCCATTCTTTACTTAAGTTCCTGTGTTTGTCATTTAGTGGTTATGATTTAATTGTGCCTTCCAACTCTTTCCAAATCTGTCATTTCCAGAATATGACCAGGATGCCACAGTCCAGTAATGCCACCCTTTGGACACTAAGCCTGTGACTTCCTGGTGACAGCCAACTGACCAGGATTCTGTAAAGTCCTTCCCCTTACAGGAAGGACTCCCTCCATGCTGCACCCCCACCTTCAGGGCACCCCTGACCCACGGGTAGGTAGGATGACGTCCATGTCCAGCCAGAAGTAGTTACAAAAAGATGAGACCTTCGTCTATTGTCCTTTAAAAGAATTTAAAGTGGGTGTACATCTGAAATGACAGATTGTTACAGGGTGCAGCCAAGAGGGGGGACCCCAAATGGGCATTTAAAATGGGGTCCAAAACTCAAGGCATCCAAGAGATTTTAAGATGTCTTCACCCCTTCCCCCACAGGTGTGAGTGGGTAAGGGACACAAAGAGCAAGAACATACAGGGCTGTTTTGTACAGTAACAGCTTTATAGCTAATGCATGGCATAGTCATTTGACATACCTATAGCCTTCGGCTGGTCACTTAGATATGTGGAATAGCTGTGGCCATGCTCTGGGCCAGGGAGATGGAAAGAGACTCCCCTAGGCCCAAGATGTGACTCGGGGGCAGGTCCCCCAAGTTATAGTGCCTGTGTGGGAGCTCGGAGAAGATTGGCTCCATGATAAGGGGCCATACCTGCCCAGACCCATGATGGCAGCAGTCCAGGATCTTCAGGTTGTCAACGAAGCAGCCGTCACCAACCACCTGGTTGTCCCAAACCTGTACACCCTCCTGAGCCAGCTTCCCCTAACAGCAATGTGGTTTACCTGCCTTGATCTGAAGGATGCCTTTTTCTGCATTCCTGTGGCACCTTCCAGCCAACCCATTTTTGCCTTTGGATGGAAAGATCCGCACATTGTGGCCAAGACTCAGTTGACCTGAACTAGACTTCCTCAGGGGTTTAAGAACTCCCCAACCTTATTTGGGGAAGCTCTAGCAATAGACCTGAAGCTCCTTGCTGAGGGAGAGCCAAACCTGACGATTCTGCAGTACATGGACAACCTCCTCCTGGCAGCCCCATCCCAGGAATGGTGCTGGGAGGGAACACACACGCTGCTGAAGCACCTGGCTGAATCGTTTTACAGAAGTCAAGCCTAGCCAAGGGTTTAAATACCTCCTGGTGATCATGTGTACATTCTCTGAACTGGCTGAGGCTTTCCCCACCAATACAGAGAAAAGCCGGGAAGTCACCCAAGTCCTCCTGAGAGAGGTCATCCCAAGGTACAGATTGCCTCTGACCATTGGAAGTGACAATGGGCCAGCCTTTGTCTCACAAATCGTCCAAGAAACATCCAAGTTTCTGAACATCACGTGGAAACTACACACTGCCATCGACCCCAGAGTTCTGGGAAGGTAGAGTGGATGAACTAGATTCTTAAAGAAATCTTAGCTAAATTTTACCAGGAAACTGGACTTCCCTGGATGGACTTGCTGCCGCTAGCATTGCCTAGGGTTAGAAACTCCCCTAACCCCTCAACTAACTAACTAATATGGATATATTCCATATGAGTTAGTTTTGGGGAGACATCCCCCAATTCTCAGTATACAAAAGGGGAAACTCTGATTGCAAGGCGAATTAGGACAGCCAAAATATCTTCAGAAGATAGGGGAAACATTAGGAAAAATAAACAGGGCCAGTTTGGGCCAGGGACCCCCACCCCGAGGGGGGGACCAGCTCACTCTTTTAAACCAGGAAGTTGTGTATGGGTAAAAGATTGGAAAAAGAACCACTCCAACCCATGTGGACCAGGCCACGCTTGGTATTACTAACCACCCTGCCCTTAAAGTTACAGGAATCACCCCTTGGATCCACTACAGCTGGGCCAAAGCAGCAGCAGATCCTGAGGACGGGAGGACTAGGCCTGCACTTAGACTACCCACGCTGAGGCTCCGGAGGATGCCAGCCAGTAAAGAAGACACCATAATGGACCATTGTTCTGCAGGGTACCTGACTGATTGGCACCTTTGCAGGAGTATTGGGAATTGGACTAGTGACTGTGGACCCTGTGGAATGGAATCCCGTAAAGCAGATGGTCCTAGGAATAGTTTATCTCTGTTTGGTCTCTGCATTTGGGTTTATTGTATGCTTCACTTGACAAATTCAGCCCCTGTCTCAGTCCCAGACTGCGAATGTAATACCCCTGAGTGTAGGATTATGCTCAGTGGTAGAGTGGTCTCTTACTATCTCCCAGGGTCAGCTTTCAGCTCCTCCACTGACATGCCATCGGGTTGCATTCAGCCACAGCAATCCCTCTGCACTTGGGGAGTGAAGGTATATCGGACTGGAGTGATATCCAGGACCATAGGTTACCAGACCCAGACGTATCAGGCACATGGGACCCTGCATCTACCGGACCTTGGTCCAACACCTGGAGACCACAGTGCTTCATAGGACAGCTGCCAAAGTGTTAGCTCTCCAGCAGTACCAACACCAGTATCAGCAGTTGCAACCCTCCCCAGCACCTCAGCTGTATAGCCAGGTGTATGGTGATGCTAAAGGAGTAAAAGCACCTTATAGCATCAAAAGGGGGGACTGTGACAGGACATACTGAGCAGTGGCCATTCTCAGATTGCAGTTATCTCAAGGCAGCACACTAACCCCCGCATTCTGCTTTTGTAAAATGGCTTTCTGCCAGCAACTGCGCTCCTTCCCCTCCTCCTTCCTCTTTCAAACAAAAATATAAGCAAGCCCCTGCCTGAACTCGGGACCCAGAATTTGGAATTTATCTCCTCTGGGTCTGCATGCATGAATAAACCCCACTTCGCAAACTCCAAGGCCATCTGAGTTGTCTTTTCCGTAACAATACTCAAAATGCCTAGCCCAGACATTGGCACAACATAAACTAAATTCATCATCTTCATCATAATCATCATCTTCTTCTTGTATAACCAAATAGTGACTTATGAGAGGTTTACAAACTAAAACAGGTACACATTTAAATATATGCATTCTGTTGCTTAGCAATCATAAGTATATAGTTATCGATAAATATGTAAACATTATAAACTACAGTAGAAATTGTAAATGTTTCAACTATAGTTTCTTACAGAAGATATTAATTGAATAAGTTCAAATGTAAAAATGCAATAGTTTATTTTGGTGGTACCATGTTTGCCTGAGTCTTCAAATGTATAGCATTGTGCTGTTGTCAACTTATTTGAAGGAGCAGGTGCCTCTTCCAGTTTTTAAGGCTGGTTTTGGCAGATGAAGACCTTCTGCAGGGTCCTGTCTGATCCACCAGCCTTGGGGCCACAGTTGAGCAGGGCTGAAGCTGGATTACAGGGCTGTTTCAGGGGCTACATTCATGTTTACTACTAGGGGTGATGGCCCGTGTGGCACCTCCTGTATCCCTTACGCCAGGGTTGGTAGGGGAACCATGAACAAGTAGGACTGGAACAGAGTCAAGATGGGCAGGCGGCTATTTTAAAGTTCCCGTCTGGACCCCACCACAGTCAGCAGGCCTTCTGCAAGGGTCTGGGCCTGCCTTCTCAAAGTGGTCCCCCTTAGACTTGGGCCCCTCCAGGGTTTTGCAACCTCCTACTTGGGTGCCAAGGCTCCCACAAAGCCCTTTTGTCTGTGGGTGGCTGAAAAATCTCGTTTCCATGGGAGGATGGTAGATGTGAGCCCCAGAATCCATCATCTTGCTGACATCATCTCAGCATTAATTTTAAAACTTATAAGCTGATTTTAAATTAATGTTAACAGTAAATTAATATATTTATTTTTTTAATCACCCAAATAATTCAAAAGAAAAAATGTTCATATAACATAACCTAGACTATTTATAAATTTTGTAAGAGTAAGCAAATAAAATGTGTTGTTATAACTTACACCATTTTCTCCTTTCTCATTTAATATCTATCAGACTGAGAGGTGTAATTATTTGATGAGACACATCTCCATTACCTACTTCTATACTCTAATTATGATATGTTTGCATTGCTACTGGTAACTGAAGAATTAGTTTACCCAAGCAAGAAATCAATAATTCTAACTTATAATTAAATTTTGATACAATGAAAAAATTTATAGACTAATGTAAACTCAATCCACTATTTCTTCTCAGCAGTTATTTTCTAATGCATGCATAAATAAATATGCATATTAAACTATTACTGATGATGCTATATTTTATTAAAATAAAGAAAGAGATATATATAAAGATACATAGTTTTATGGATATGCAATATATGTGAAATTAAAAACACCAAAGAATATTTACCAAATATGTCATTTATTATGAATCAATGTCACTTAAGAAATGAGGTATCCATTTTTTTGTAGAAGTCTTGAAAATATTAATTTGAGTCAATTAATTCTTAAGCAATAATCATGTTTTTATATCACATATATGACTGGCTAGAAATTTTGTGAGGCCCAGTGCAAACAAACATCCAGAGACTATTTTTTTAAAATGCATTATTAATTCCAAGAAAACAACAGCAAAGCATTAAATTTAATGTAGGGCTCACCTGAATCCTACTCTTTGTGGTAACTAGAAATTTTTAAAGAATACTTAAGATTTTCAGTCTTCCTAATTTCTTCCAGAAAACAAAAAGAAAAGAAAGACTTTGTATTTACTATATTAAGTTAATATTACCCTGATAACAATACCACACAAAGTAAAAGACAACAATTGTTATCCAAATGTTAATCAATAGAACTCTGTAATATACAAAAAATATATACACTATGACCAAGTAGGAGTTATTTAATGGTTACACAGCTGATTAATATTTAAAAAGTAATCAATGTATTCAAAAATATTAATTTAAAAAGAGAAATCATGTGCTGTTAAATACAGCAAAAGAAAGAGATAAAACTCAAAACCAACTCTGGAAAAAAACCTCGGAAAATGGAAATAGAGTACACCTTCCTCAAATTTGTAAAGTAAAATTTTAAAAAAATCTACAGTTAACATGACATTAATGACAATGGATGCTCAAAAGTAAGCACTGAACTCTCCTGATTTGTGAGTTATATGATTGCTTATGAATGAAATCCCAAGGAATTCACAAAAATATTTCTAACTCCTATAGCTACAAATTGAGCTTAACAAGCTCACAGAATACCTACTAAATATACAATAGTTAATTTTCAATAGTATTTAGACATGTTAACAGTGAACTTTTGATAACAAAATTAAAATATGTTAATTAAAAAGTATAATAATTTATGTATCCTATATATGAACACAATGAAATTCATGATTACATATAATGACATAAATATTTGGAAAAGAATAAAGTGAAATCAAATAGTCTATTTGATTTCAGACTTATCATTTTTGTGGAGTTATCAAGATTGTGTGGTATTGGTGAGGTATACAAAGTGAGGGCTAAAAAACCAGAATTATCTTCTGGAGGTCAAGCCTCTTGTAGTACAGGCCTCGCCCACTAGGTGAGTGTTTTAGGAACCCATTTGTGTCAGCGTAACAGCTGGCATTGTTGTGAGAGTCTGGTACATTTTTGTACCAGCTTCAGTGAATTTTTTTAAGATGAATTGGATTGCATCAAAATTTTAATGAATTGATTGCATAGAACTTAATGGATTGCATGAAAATTTTAATTTTGATGAATTGGATTGCATCAAAATTTTAAATAAAAAAGAAAAACTTTTCCTTTGTGAAAAAACATTACAAGTTAAAATGACAAGCTACAGATGGGGATAAAATATTTTCAAACCACATATATAACAAAATGTTTGTATTTTAAATATATAAAGATATTTATTATTCAATAATAGAATACTCTTTCAATGCATTTACCATTTCATGATGGGTGAATTAGAAGCACACCTGCCCACATCACACTGAGTGTTTAACAGTTTTTGACTAAATACAGCATAACATCCATGCTCCAGCTTCTCTATTCACACAATCTCATCCCGACTAAGTTTTCTTGTTTGTTTTCTCAGATGAAAAAAGTCCTCGAGAGAAAATGTCTTGTCAATATGGAAGAGATGAAACAAAAAATGGCAGATGCACTAAAAGACATCAAAATTGACAAATCTAAAAATTATTTTGAGCAGTGGAAAAACATATCGATAGGTGTATTGCATCAAATGAAGAGTACTTTGAAGGTTACATAAGTTTAAATATGTAAGAATAAATACACAATTTTATCAATAAATTCAAGATGTTTGGGGGTCCTCCCTCATAGAGCCATAGAACAATGTACAAAATATGTAACCCACAAATAGAACCACTCAATGAGTCTCAAACCTTGTGCAAATTTACATTACACATATTATATACTTTAATACAAAATAAATCAATAATATATTTATAACAAACACATAGGAGTAAATATTTTAAGTCCAGGACAAGGAAAAGAGTTGTAAAACTTGACAAAAAACACAATCCATAATAGGAAAATTTGATGAATTGGATTGCATCAAAATTTTAAATAAAAAAGAAAAACTTTTCCTTTGTGAAAAAACATTACAAGTTAAAATGACAAGCTACAGATGGGGATAAAATATTTTCAAACCACATATATAACAAAATGTTTGTATTTTAAATATGTAAAGATATTTATTATTCAATAATAGAATACTCTGATTTTTTAATTGGCAAAATTATGAGATATTTCATGAAAGAGAATACAGACATGGTAAATAAGCACATACGAAGATGTGCAACATCATTAGACCTTAGGAAAAGACACATTAAAACCACAATGATGTAGCCCTACTTATTTATCAGAATGTCTAAAATAAAATATAGAGAAAACATCAAATGCTATGTATGATGCAGATACACCTGGATAACTTATACATTGCTTGTGAAAATATAAAACAGTCAGCCAAGAAATTAAACACATACCTACCATATAAACCAGCAATTACACTCTTTAATATTTATCTCAAACCAAAAAAAATCTAGGTTCACACAAAAATGTAGGCAAATGTTTAGCAGCTTTATTTTTAAAAGCCTAAAACTGGAAACAACCCAGATGTCCTTCTAGAGGTGGATGTTAAGTACAGTTGTACCTTCTTACAATGGAGTACTACTCAGCAATAAAAAGGAAACAACTCTTGGTAAATTTATTAACTGCACTAAAACTTTAGATTATTATGCTAAGTGAAAAAAGTCAATTTCAAAATGTTACATACTCCAGGATTACATTCTATAGCATTATTGAAATGACAACATTTTAGAAATGAAATGCTGATAATCGGTCCAAGATTTAGAGACTGGAAGGAAACTGATGTTGTTATGATAGAGCAATATGAGGGATATTTGCAGTGATGATGTTCTGTGTCTTGAGTGTGTCACTAGCAATATCCTCATTGTGATATTGTACAGGACTGCAACATTTCTGTTTGAGGGAAACAGGATTTCCTTCTGTTCAGGGAAATAGTAGAGACATAGCAATATCTGTGCTATTTCTTACCACTATATGTGATTCTACAATTTTCTCAACATATTACTTTAACAATTTTTAAAAAGAGAAAATTAAAAGATAATTTTACTTAAAAAAAAGAAGTGAAAAATGAAATAAATTAGTCAGTAGTGTTTCAGTGTATAAATTTATATAAATTTATACATCAAGATCATAGTAAAATTTGTCCAAAGAAAGAATCAAAATTGAATAATCTGTCAATGTAACTTTATTTATCAATGAGTAAATTAAAAATTTGGTAGATTATTCAATATGTGCAGAAGAGGTAGTTTTCTATTGTTCCTACATCAAAAATAGTTTCAGAGGGCCCTTTGGTGACAGGGAAAAATTCTGAGAAATGCATTTTTGATGATGTTGTTGTTGTGTGGCCATGATAAAAGCACATTCATCAACCTAGATGATGCAGCCTACTACACACTTAGGCTATGAGGTAGAGCCCATTGTTCCTAGGAAAAATGTAACGTAATTAGGAGATTCAGTGAACAGACTGTAGGAGTCTGCTGCTGGCATAACAGGGCATACTGTTATACAGGAAAGTCTTCTGTTTTAAGTAGACATAGTACTCTCTAAAGTAATTATAAAATGTATAAAATAGAAGGGTCATCAAGGAACCATAGACAAAGACAAGGGGGGTAGGGAGGATTGAATGTGGGAGGTGGGAGTGGGTAGGCAGGGGAGAGTAATGGGGGGAAAGTAGGGACAACTGTAATTGAACAACAATAAAAAATAAAATATATAAACCTGTATATAGTTATTAATTATTATTATCAAGTATTATGCATTGCACATAACTGTATGTGGTATAATTTTTTAAATTTTATTTTTTCAACTACAGTTTACATTCAATATTATTTCCTATTAGTTTTAAAAGTAGAGAATAGTGGTTAGACGATTATATTCTTCATTATTTTTTTATGCTATGCTTTTGTATGGCTGGCATCACAGTAAGTATGTTTTGACCAGCATCACCACAAACACGTGGGGAGTGGATTCCACTAAATTCCTATGTGGTAGGAATTTTTCACCTCCATTGTGATTATAGGGGACCAGCCAGATTGTCAAAAGCAGTCTGCGTTTGACCAAAATTGTTAGGGTGCACATGACTGTGTGTGCTCTCTGTGCATGCATGTACTTAAAAAAAAAGCATTTTAGAAACAGAAAAACTTATTCTCAATTTGTGAATGTAATACTAAAAATCTACAGAAAACATTTTATAAACAATAAAAAATGAAATCTATGCTTACCTACTATTATCACTACTTTCTACTACTGCTCTGGAGCAACTGGTGTAATGTATAATAATATAAAATAAAATAAGAAGATGAGATATTTTAAGAGAATGATAATCCTTCAATTATCAAAAATGTCTCATCCATATGGAAAAAAATAACCAAGTTCTAAGAAATTGGTTAGAGAGTTTATCAGTATCGCTGCTACAAGATCACTCTAATATCTGTACCAAAAATTATCAAGTAGAATATATATTAAAAATAAGGCAATATTCACAGTGATAACACTATTTATAATTTGAACAAATTGATTTAACGAATAATACTAGAAGTTCTATAAACATAAATACTAGGAGCTCTACAAAATGGACTAAAATTTTATATTAAGAACATTGCATGTTTTTCATGGGTGTGAACTTACATTAATTATAAGATGTCAGGATTTACATATGAGTCAGGATTTTATGCAAAATAAATAAAAGTCTACTATTTTGTGAACTCAGTGCATTCATTCTAAAATTTGTATGGTCTCAAAGTCCCCCTCAGACACTGAGAAGTCAGGATGAGGGAAGTGTGCACTACAAATGTCTGAGGTGAGGAAACTCATTCAGGTTGTGAACAACAAGATCATTTACTAAGGAAGCAAAATTATACATGAGCCAAGCATATTTATATGACTTAATCCATGAGTTGTGGAAATAGAATTCATGAAGAAAGTGACAATATGGGTGAAAACTGGCTGTTACATGCCTGTTAATGATTAAAATGATTTTTGGGGTGAATGTGGGCCTCAATAAACCTTATTTTTTCACTATGAAATTTAACTATTCTCATAATGAGAATTTATTACCTAAAGTAACAAAATTAGAGTCACAACATCCAAATGCAAACTTCTCATATTGTGTGTGAAGAAATAGACATGCTGGAAATTTAGGACATTTTCTCAAGTGCACTGAACTAAAACGTGACAGATTTACAGATAAGGGATAAGAAGTTCTTTCTGTTGATACCTATTTCTCTTTTCTTTTCACCAAATCAAATGATAATGTTTATCTTGTGTATATACTCCTATTTTTGACATAAAACTGAAATAATTTCCACTTTGTTTAGATACTTGTTAATAGTCTTGTACATCTTTTTCTAACTATAAGTCTCCTTGTCACTACTAGTCACTGGCAGCCACCACCAAATGATCACATTCAATCATATAGCAGACTCTTTGGATAATGTTTGCTGATAGAAGATTTTATTGTCTGTCAGAATCCAAAGAAATAAAAAGTGGTATGTTTACTGAGAAGGAATTTCTGAACACTAATAACTTTCGCTAACTTTTGAAGGTATAAGAATCAAATTCACCATATATATAGAGATGAGGTAATAAAGATGTAGCCATATATATATGGTGGTGCAATGAACATCGTGTGCCCATATCTTTTTGAGTTAGTGTTTTTTTTTTTTTTTGGATCAACACTTAAATGGTGGCTTTATTTTAATTTATTTGAGAAACATCCATACTCTTTTTTCACAGAGGCCTATCCAATTTACATTCCCACAGGCAGGGGATGAGGGTTCCTTTTCTCCACATCCTTGCCAACACTTACATTTTTGCCTTTTTGAAAATAACCACTGTAAGAGATATGAAGTGGTATCTGTTTTGGTTTTTATTTTCAAATCATCAGTTATATATAATTCATAACAAAAGCCAATAGTTTAATCCCAGTTTGTGAATCAATACTACATGGATCAATGTTACAGAATTATAAATATGATATATAACATTTAAGGTTTATTAAAATTATTACAAACAATACATATAGATGAAAAGTAATTTATACAGAATGAGATAGAAATCCCATAGCATCAAAAATAGATGTTAAAATTTCAAACTATATATATTTTCTATTCTAAACAATAGTAAAGGAATCAACTTTTCAGATAAAAGATGACATTAAATAGTATAATTCATCCATATATACTTATGCCAGAGTTGCACCTAAGAGAAAGCATTTCATTAATATTCACACAAAAGGGTGATCCAAAGAGTAAAAGAGCTCTTATCTCATATAATTTATGAGTAGAAGCATAAACAATATTTCAGGAACTATATGGAGATATTTAAAGAAATGAATTATTTCTTAGTCATTTTGACTCATTTTTGTGCAACCATGTCAAAAAAGTGATTAAAATGCAATCAAGTATATGAGACATTTGAGTGTTCAAATTAATAAACTTGATCTAGTAAATAAAAGTGAAGTACTATATTTTAAAATAAGAAATGCAATCTTACTTTTAATGCTCATGAAACAAATTGTTTTCTTTTGCTAAGCCCCAAATTCAATACATTTGAAAATAAAAATAATGATAAGTTTCCAATTGCCATGTGACAAAAGTAGAGATAATTAGCTGCAGTTAAAGATTGCATATATGATATAATTAACAAGTTAGAAAAATATTCTTAGAGATATAAATACATATAAAATGACCATTTTTAATTTTTTGAGTTATCGCCATACTGCTGGCCATACCAAACTGCATTTCCACCAACAGTGCAAAAGGGTTCTCCTTTCTTCACATCCTTATCAGCACTTGTTTGTTGATTTATTGATAATAGTCATTCCGATCAGTGTGAGGTGATATCTCATTGCTGTTTTAATTTGCAGTTCTCTAATGATTACTGACATTGAACATCTTTCCATGTGTCTAGTGGCCATCTGTATATCCTCTTCCAAGAATAATCTATTCAGTTCTTTTGTCCATGTTTTAATTGTTTTTTTGTTTGTTTGTTTTGGTGTCGAGTTCTGGGAATATATCGAAAGAAACCCAAAACACTAGTTTGAAAGAACATAAGCACTCCTGAACTCATTGCAGCATTATTTACAATCACCAAGATATGGAAATAGCCCAAGTGTACATCAGTAGATGAGTGCACAAAATAACTGTGGAACATTTACACAATGGAATACTACTCGGCTATAAAAGGAAAAAAAAATACCATTTGAGACAGCTTGGATGGACCTGGAGAGCATTATGCTAGTGAAATAATCCAGTTAGAGAAAGACAAATACCATATGATCTCACTCATAATTGGAACCTAATGAACAAACTGAACTATTAAGCAAAACAGAGACAGACTCACAGAGAGCCGGCTGACATCTATGGGGGTTAGGTGGTGGACTGATCAACCAAAAAAGGGAAAAGGACACATGGACATGGATGACAAGGTGGTGATTGTGGTGAGAGTAAGGGATACAAGGGGGATCAATGGTAACAGAATAAACACAATAAAACAAATTTTAGAACATAATAAAGATAAAGCAATTAAAAATAAACAGCACAATTTTGCACATGCTTTATAAAAATGTTTACAAAACCTGTTTATAAACAATGTTTGTAAACAACAGAAATGTATTTCTCATAGCTCTGGAGGCAGGAAGTACAAGAACAGGGTGCAAGCATAGTAAGGTACTGATGAGAGCTAATTTTATGTTACAGACTGTTGACTTCATTTATACATATTTACATATGACAGAGAGCAGAGAGAGCTATCAAGCACACTCCTAAAGTTTATAAGGATATTATTAATCTTGTTTATGAAGGCTTCATCCTTATTACCTCATCTAATCTTAATCACTTCCTGAAGATCCCATTCTCTAATAACATCAAGTTGGGGGATATTGTTAATAAAGTTGAGGGCAATATTACAGAGTCCTTGGTTGAAGTATGCCATGAGTGGTCAAGCATTAGAGTTCATTACATAGTTCATGTGGTAAGGAGAGAATGCTCTTATGTAGGTATCACTTACCCAGAAGACATCATTGCCAAATTCCAAGAGCACCAGTCAAAAGAAACTTTATTTCCTTTCATTATCCTTTGAAAAACCAAGCCTGGAGAAGTTAAAAATGAGATTTGGCACACAGGGGCATGGTGTGACTTGAAAAGAGTGAAGAATAAGATCTTGCTTTCTTTTATTTCCCTTCCACAAAGTAACAGTTCTGAGTCATATCTGAGTTGTGGGTAGAGCTGTGTGTAGAAAAAAAAAATTAAATTGAAGGCAAAACGTTGATTTTAATTAGACTGGACTATGTAATAAATTTAAGTAAGGTTGTCAGGTACCTGAATATGTTCAGAAACCATCTGGGAGCTAACTGAGAAATAAACCCAAAGGCGTTGAAGACCACAAGTTTGGAGGGAGCACAGTAATTGGGAAATTGTACAGCTGTTTCCTGATGTGTCTACCAAATTCAGGGCTATTCAATCAAACAGTTGTAAGGAGATTGGTTATTTTGAATCAGGAACAGTTAAAATGAACAGGTAATTGCTAATATGTCAGAATAATACCATGTTATCCCCAAAACAATGCTCCTTATTATACATAAAAGTTTATATTAAAAGTAATTCTGATTCCCAAAATGCATGAATAAACAGGCCAAAGAAAAATGAATATCAGTACCCATTAAATTCATGTAATAATGCTAGACTTGTTCTGTAGGTTAAAAAAAAGTGCAATATTTCTAGTTCATAACTGAAAATATTCTTAAATTTATCTTTTTTAAAAAGAAAGTATTAAGTGTTATACAGTAGAATGTCTATATAAAGACAAAAGTTCAAAGTTTTTAAAGTTAGATTATAGGCAGAACTTCTACCTTCTACCATATCAAAATGATGCTCGGATTTTGCATCTTCAGAGTGTGGATTTTATAGACACAAAGAAGCCTAATTTGCAAATTCATTACTGAGGATGGTGTATAATGATCAAGATGAAATACCTCTAAAGCCCTTATGATTTTTTAATCAAAGAAAAACATCTCCTCAAACGGTCTGACGAATCTTTTAGAAGCCATATATACTACCAAGTTAATGAAGTGTATTTGGCCCCTAACAAAACTACTCTGTGGGCTAGATAAATTTTTCATGATTAATTCTATATCTTTTTAGGATTTTCAGTTCACAAATGCTCTACTGCATCTTCAGTCTGAAACTGAAAATGTAGTGGCCCTGTGCTGACTAAATTAATATGTAGTGCTCATATTCGAATTCCTCGTGATAACTAAAGTATTCCTAAAATTTAAGGAAAATCCAAATCCCTTTTATAAGATTGTTTCAGCAGCTTAGGAATCCCAGTCAGGGGACATGCCTGGGTTGTGGACCAAGTCCCTGGTTGGGGGCATGAAAGAGGCAACTGATCTATGTATCTCTCACTAGGTGGATGTTTCTCTCCCTCTCTTTCTTCCTCCCTTCCTGTTTCTCTATAAATGAATAAAATCTCAAAAAAAGAGCATCTTCATAAAATGAGGGTTATAAATAAATAAAAATATAAATAAAATAATGAAAAATAAATTTGTTAAAAGTGCTAAATCTTTAAATAATTTCTAAAATAAGAATTAAAATTTTATATAAGCTTTAAAGATTGGTTAGTATTAAAAGTTGTTATATATACACACACACACACTTAGAATTATAGGAGGGGAAAATAAATTTCATGATAATTCAGAAGATCCTAAATTTTAATAGCATCTAACTTTATGTGTCATAAGAGAAAATGCAAAAGACAAAAGAAATAATGATAACTTACATTAACCTAATAAATAAGAAAAAAAGCCAAGAGTAGTAGCTTCCATAAGGGAATAAAATCTAGTTGGTTTACTTTATTTTTCAAAATGAGGGAGAATGAAAAAAGCTGAGGAAAGCATGTAACAAAAAGTTTGTCTTTGAACAAAACTCATATGGCTTTTTCAGAATCCTAGATTCTTCCAGTAAATACATTGTCTTAGCTAATTAGACTCAAAAGAAATGTCTCTGGACAAGCATGAGGTTAACATCTAACATTTCCATTATAACACACAGCCTGAATGGTTTTCCTCACTTGAGAACAAACTATTTTTAACTGGAAAAATAATATTTTTTCTCTTCATGTGATATCTTAGATATATTAAATACTTTATAGTATTTTTATATGATATGATATTTTACTTAATGATAAGAAGAGTTGGAAAAATTCATCCAAATATTGATACTATTCTTCTATGGTGATAGGGATTAAGCATAATTACCTTTTTCTAAAAAAAAAAATCCTCTTCCTTTCTTGGTTTCCAGTTAAGTAATTATCTCCTCAACTAATCTGAAATATATATATATATATATATATATATATATATATATTTCAGTATCCATATATATATGGATACTGAAATGATTGCATCTTGCTTATAGATTTTGGTGGTATATTTTAAATTGTTACTGTTTTTACTTTCTCAAACCATCAATCAATTAAAAAAATAATAAATCCAGACACTTTTGAAACACATTGCTTTGTTTAGCATCATCGTTGTATTTATCTCCTTTGCAAAAAATGAGAGTATTAAGGAAATCTCTAACTCAATATATAAAATATATATGGTTGTAGACTCCTTATTTTACAATTTTACTTCACAGACTTGTGATATTGTGCTTTCATGATGAAATATTTGAAATATAGGTATAATAATTAATCCATGTAAAATAAACTTATTTTAAATAGACACCATTTCTAGAATGTTAAACACAGCTTCAGAAATATTTCTTATGCCTTATGAATATCTACAAAAAGAGTGTATGGAATATTCTATCCTTAGAGCATAGATACTGAACATAAAAATGAATCAATAGGTGCTGAAAAGAATTTAATAAAATCCAGCACCCATTTATGATAAAAATACTCAGTAAAGTGGGAATAGAAGGAACATACCTATATATGATAAAAGCCATGCACAAGAAACCTACAGCCGACATACTCAATGAACAAAAACTAAGAGTTTTCCCCTTAAGATCAGGAACAAGACAAGGGTGTCTGGTTTCACCACTCTCTTTTTTTAAGATTTGTACTTATTTATTTTTAGGGAGAGGGGAAGGGAAGGAAAAAGAGAGGGAGAAAAACATTAATATGTGGCTGCCTCTTGTGCCCCCTCGCCCCCGCCTCACTGGAGATATGGCCCACAACCTAGGCCCTAGGCATGTGCCCTGACCAGGAATTGAACTGTCAACCCCTTGGTTTGCAGGCCAGCACTCAATCCACTGAACTACACCAGCCAAGGCCTGTTTTCACAAGGCCTTATTTAACATAGTATCAGAAATTCTAGCCACCATGATCAGACAAGAAAAAGGGATAAAAATTCTCTAAATTGAAAAGAAGGAAGTAAATCTGTCATTATTCATGGAAGACATGATAGTGCACATAGAAAATGCTATAATTTCCACCAAGAAAACAAAAATCTTAGTAAGTGAATTTGGCAAAACAATAAGATACAAACTCAATATCAAAAATTGACATCATTTTTGTACACTAACAATGAATTATCAGAAAGACAAACTAGAAAACATATCTTATTTACTATAGCAAAAACAAAAATAAAGTACCTAGGAATAAACTTAACCAAGAAGGTAAAAGACCTTTCAGAACACTGAAAAAATAAATTAAGGATGATATAAATAATTGGAAGCATATACTGTGTTCATGGACTGGAAGAAATAGCATCATTAAAATGCCCTTGCTACACAAAATGATCTATAGATTCCACCCAATTCCTATTAAAATACCAATGGCATATTTCACAGATCAAGACCAAATATTTCAAAAATTTATATGGAACCCCAAAAGACCTGATTTGCCTCAGCAATCTTGAGAAAGAAGAGCAAAGTAGGAGAGATCACAATACTTGACATCAAACTATACTACTTGGCCACTGTATTCAGAACAGCCTGGTACTGGCATAAGAATAGACACATAGACCAATGGAATAGAACAGAGAGACCAGAAATAAACACAAGTCTGTATGGTCAACTAATATTTGACAAAGGGAGAATGATTATACAATGGAGTAAAAATAGCCTCTTCAATAAAAGGTTTTGGGAAAAGGGGACAGCTATATGCAAAAAAATGAAACTAGACTACCAGTTTATACCATAAACCAGAATACAATACAAATGGGTAAAATATTTAAATATAAGTCATGGCACCATAAAAGCCCCACAGAAAAACATAGGCTGGAAAATTTTGGATACTCTACATGCCAATATTTGGCTGATATATCTCCTAGGACAAGGGAAAAAAGGAAAAAAATAAACAAATGGGACTACATCAAACTAAAAAGCTTTTACATGGCTAAAATAACCATCATCAAAATGAAAAAGGAACCAACTGTATGGGAATCATATTTTTCAATGATACATAGAATTAGGGTTTGATCTCCAAAACATAAAAAGAACTCATACAATTCAACACCAGGAATCCAAACAATCCAATTAAAAATTGGCAAATTATCTGAATTGACACTTCTCTAAGGAGGACATAGTGATGGCCCATAGACATGAAAACATGCTCAATATCACTAGCCATCAGAGAGATACAAATTAAAACCACAATTAGATAACACTTCACACCAATAAGAATGGCCATAATGAACAAATCAACAAGCAAAAAGTGCTGACAAGGTTTTGGAGGAAAGGGAGGCCTAGTGCACTGTTGGTGGGAATGCAGACTGGTGTGACCACTGTGGAAAACATGGAATTTCCTTTAAAAAAGTAAAAATGGAGTTGCCTTTTGCCCAGAGATTCTTCTGCTGACAATATACCCTAAAAATCCTGAATCACCAATTCAAAAGAACTAATGTTCCCCAATGTTCATAGTGGTGCTATTTATAACAGCAAAGAGCCCATCAGAAAATGAGTGGATCAAAAAACTGTGGTATATTTACACAATGGAATACTATGCAGCGGAAAGAAAGAAGGAACTCCTACATTTTGTGACAGCATGGTTGGAATTGAATATTATGAAGAGTGAAATAAGCCAGTTGGTACAATACAAATACCATATGATCTCACCTATAAGAGGACTCTAATGAACAAAATAAACTAATGAACAAAGTAGGACCACAGGCATGGAAACATAGAACAGACTGAAAGTGACCAGAGGAAAGGGGGGTGGGAAAATGATGGAGAAAAGGAACTAGACAAAGAACATGTATGAGTGACCCATGGAGGTGGACAACAGTGTGGGAATTGACTGGGGGTAGGATGGGTGGAGGAGGGCAAAGAGGGAGAAATTGGAACAACTGTAATAGAATAATAATAAAACTTACATGATGAAGAAAATAATTGAAACATTCATATTGTAAAATTTCAAAGTGAAAACAGGGGCATTAAATCAGTATAACCATATTCAAGAAATATAGAATACTATTTTTTAGCTCTATTTCCTCATACTTTGTCCAGAATAAGTTTAAATGACTAAAACAATGAGGCTTTTTTCTAAACATCATTTTGGGCTATTACTCCATAGTCTAATTATAAGAACCATTAGAAAAGTTGGTATGTGTATGAATTCTCAAAGCATTTTTTGTGCCTTGTTTCAACGAATTGCTGTTTACAGATGACTTGATAAAAAAAAAAGTGGCTTGATATAGAGCCAGGTGATTGAAAACTCACGATGCATTTTGCATAATATTTGCCAGTTATTACTCTCCTGAATAATGTGTACTTATTTCCATGTCTCATTTTCCTGTATTATGCTTTTACATAGTTTGTAAATAGAGTTACTGTGAACTATCTCTTCATGACTAGAAACAGAAGGTGTGGAAGTTAAATGCAATCAAGCAAGGAATATTAATTTAAAAAGATTGCACCCTCAGATAGCTTTCAAATACTGTGAGCTTTTCTATTGTTTCTGTGATGTGACTACTAATTATTGCAAGTGACAGATCTAACATTCTTCAACAAGTCATTTCAGGAAGAAGTGAGCATGGGCCAGAAAACAAATATGTATTTGCATATTTTCATGTACCTCATGGACACACACAGATGTGTAGATACACTTCTGTATAAATAGGAATTGTATATCAGTACTGACACACAGATATGTATGTATCTGTATATGTCTGTATATTTAATTATCTCTCTATGTCAGCTACATTAATCACTGTTATAGAGAAGCATTAATGAGGTGTAGAACAAAATATAAGTTGAAACTATCTCCACATGCAATGAGAGAGTCATACAAATAGAAGATTATCCCTCAGGCAGGACTGGAGGAGTGTGGATAAAAAAGGGGGTGTCTAGAAAAGATTTGTAGGCAAATTACAATTGAAATAAAGGAAAAACAAAACAAATCTACAGAGAAATAAATGTGGATGGATCACAGAGTTAAGGGGGTTTTAGGAAGCAGAGGACTGATGACATTTTGGTGCCAGCAGCACAGAGAGTTCACATGCTTGAATCTGATCTTGCATCTGCATCAGTTCAATGACATTACACAGGTCATCAAATGTCTCAATGCCTCATTTCCAACTCCTGCAAAAAATAAAATAAAGTGTAGCACATATATTACAGATTTGAATTATCAACTAAATACAATAAAATTAAAATCCTGTTTAAATCTATTTTTGTAATGTTTTATTGTATATCTCATTAGTCCTAATTATATTTGTATAATGAATGTCACTTTGCAATGATTCAAGTAAATAATAAATTATTGTGAGAAAATAGAATAATGTATTCATTTAAGTTGAGAATAAAGTAGCTTCTATTTAAATAGATTTCTGTCATCACACTATGTGTGATGCATTGTGTTTACTGTACAATGTTCCTTATCTTTTACTACTTTGGTATTTAGCTCAACAATTGAACCTCATGAAATAAGCACATGTAAAAGGAAATAATAATACTAAAGGTTACTATAAGCTAAATGTTGATCAAAACATTTCACCAGTTTACTTTTATGGATATTATGTTAAAATTATTCTTAAATAGTTATAGTTTATTCACTAAAAGTTCTTGTTTTGCTTTCCATATGTACACATTGGAGAAGGGTACACAGCTTGGTCAATAAATTATTTCATTTACTAAACCTCTTTTTCAATTATGTTTCCTGCAATTTTGTATACTTACCATTACTACTTTGTCATTTTGTATATCCCTAAAGAATTAAATAATTGAGAATAGTTAGCTTTGACCTTTAAGTGAGAGGGAGGTAAAAATTAATTTAAGCTGTTATTTGATTATTTGTTTTAAAAATGTTGGTTCTATAAACTTTAGCATTATTATATGCATTGAGTTTTTCTTTTATAAGATTACCTCAGAATAGAATCTCATGGTATTTATTTATACATACAGCCTAGAAAGGTCAAGCTTTTTGGAGATCTTCCCAGTTATATTTCATAATCATATTATTTACATGTTAAATGTCATTTTGTTTTCAGGCTGAAAAACAACTTTCTCCCTTCATTATAGGAATAGAATGAATTAAATTAAAAGTGTATCCTCAGATTACTGACAAAGGTAATGTCTATTGCAACTTTCATTCACAAGGCACTATTACTAAAGACATGAAGGTCAAATATTTCCTTCCTGTTGAGTTACATTAGTACATAAAGTGCAGAATAATGAGTCAAGAGTTATTATAAATAGCTAACAAGATAATGGTTTGCATTTTACATCCAGTTTATGGATTAAATTAACACATACATAATATGAAGCATTAGCCTGTGTTATCTATATCATGAATGGTGTCAAGCTTATTTCTTTCTACAACTTGAATTTGCCATGTAAATATCCCATTCTCTGTGGTATTTTGACATAATAGTATAATTTATATTACCACTTTAACCCCATAATTTCCTGGTGTATTATTAGCATTCCCTATTAAATTTTTATACTAATCATATTGATAGTAAAATCTGACAGGAGCATATTGTAAATAAAACCAGAAATAATGAATTTCAAATTCACATTTTAATGCTGTGCACATTGAAAATATAACAGATCATAAATACCAAATTTATTTGAAAGCAGTGAATGTATTATCAATGGGACATATTTAGACTTCAGACATTTATTATTTTGTCTAGTTGTGTCAAACAAAAGTATTTCTAAATATTGGTTTTATTGATCAACTTACAGTTTCCTATAATACCTAATTCTATTTTATTTCTACTGGTTGGCCTGCTTTAGATGAATACATTACTACCCGCTTTCTTACAGACATTTAAGTTTAGCAACCTCATTTTTACCCCAACAAAATGGAAGTATAGTTATATATATGCACTCGGACCAAAGACATATACTGTAAGTGACAAAACACATTTATGTGTTTAGAGTAAATTAAATATGGAGATAATGCCTTTTGATTATTTTAACAACAAAATTTAAAAATAGTTTTAAAAATTATGTATCTACAAAATTTATACTATGTATTTGAAACTCTTCTTGGCAACCTGTAGAGAGAGTCATTTATTTCCTACAGATTATTAATGCTATTTATTTATTTTCTATCTACATGACAAAGTATTAAGAAGGTTAATAATATTCAGAGACATTTATGAGAGCACAAGATCTGCAATGTTGGTTAAAAATGGGTACATCCTCAATGGATTCTTAGGAAATTGCTTCCAAGTGGATTCTTACTTGTTAACTTGGAAAAGTGCCTGAATTTACTTTAAATTTAGGACTATTTTCAAGACACTAACTCTAAATATATTCATGTTATGAAGTAATAGGGATTACTTCTTCAATGATGCATGTCCAGAAAGTATCCAGTCATGTGATATGAAAAATAGAGACATTGAAGAAAATGCAAGATACGAGAAACATTATGCATAGGACGATGATGCCTCAGCCCCCTTCAAAGGAGACATCTTGGGACCTCACACAGTTCTTCCACCATAGTAGTTTTTGGAGTCCCCAGATAGGCTTCTAGTTTGCACACTGTCAGTTGCCACACATGTTCAGCATTCTCAGATGTTCGGGTTATTTTAGGCCTTCCAGAATGTGGATCACTTTCAACAGATTCTTGAGCACCTTTGAAGCCTTTGTGTCACACTTTTATTTGCACTGCACTCACTACATCATCACTGAAAGCTTTCTGAATCATCCAAAAAGTTTCCATAGTGAAATGTTCAAGCTTAATGCAAAATTTAATGCAGACTCATTTCTCTACTTACTCAATCATTTTGAAGATGATGACCACACAGTACACATACTCACTCAACAGCATCTATTGCCCCCTCTGACTAGTAAAGTGAAGTTGTTCACACATTGCTCATTGCAGTCAACTCTCCTTGGTTGCCAGACTACATCAATTTTGTGTAAATTACTCTTATTATATTAACAATGGCTGAACTTTTTCTTTTTTTTTATTTAAATGAATGTTCAAGTACAGTTTTCACCCCCTTACTCCCATTTAAGTCCTCCCACCCCCCACCTCCCACCCAATCAAGCCCTCCCACCCCCCCTCCCTACCTCCCTCCCATTACCACCCTCCCCCTATCTTTTATCCATGTGTCCTTTAACTTTAATCCTATAAACCCCTCCTCCTCTCCCCCAAAATCCCTCTTCTCTCTCCTCTGGTCACTCTCCACCTGTCCTCTAATGCAGTCAAAGACACTGCATTAGAGGCTGAACTTTTTCTAGACAAATAATAACAATTCTTCCTCCACAATCATCAGATGAATTTTAATACATACAAGAGAATTGAATAATGCTTTAGTACACTGATCCACAATCACATATTAAAATCAGGTTATACTACTTCATTTATACATTTTATTTATAGTACCCTTGCACTTTAAATATTCATTGTTTGGGTACATTTTTGTGTATTCATGCACAGTGATTAGAGAGATTATGATAGATTCTCAACTTACTGTCATCTTCTAAAGTTTATTCTGCAAAAACTCTTATTATAAAGCTAAAATCTGCCCCAGCTGGTGTAGCTCAGTGGATCCAGTGCAGGCCTACAAGCCAAAGGGTCACTGGTTCCATTCCCAGCTGGGACACATGCTTGGGTTGTAAGCCAGGTCCCCAGTAGGGGGTGTGTGAGAGGCAACCACACATTGATGTTTCTCTCCCTTTCTTTTTCTCTCCCTTCCCCTCTCTCTAAAAGTAAATAAATAAAATATTTTTTAAAAGATGATATTTGAGAAAAAGAACTGACTATAGTAGGCATATGCAGGGGTCTATATTTTTATGTGTATATACTGTAAATATATGTAAGCTATATATCTACATCTTTAATCTATATTTATATCTATATATCTCTCTCCTGTAACTAAGGGAGTGATATGAAATAAGCTTGCGTATTAACTATCAAATATTGATCTTTGGCCCAATACATTGTATTCTAGATCTTATTAATAAGATTCAGTAAGATTGCAGGATACACATAATATAAGCTCCATAAGCTGTTGGACATACTCTCAAAAAGAAGAAAAAACTGTGAACTTAGTGCAGTGCCCAGCACATAATAAAGTATTTGTGAATATCTACAAAAAAACACACAGATCTTCAAGAGTGACTGTGATGCTGGTTGCCAGTTTCCCAGAAAACTCCCCTCTAATTTGCTGCAAAAAAGTCTGCACAATAGGAAACAGCTTAAATAAAATATAGAGGTAAAAGGGCAAACAAAGCAAAATGATAATCTAATATATCTTATGCTTCCCAAGTCCTCTCCAGATAAAAAGGGAATCTACTCTCAAGCATTAAGAAGTAGGAGGGAAAGATTATTTTATGAGTAGGGTGGACAAAACTCTGAAATATGTTTCATACTATTCTGGACTATTTCTGATTCAGGTACTATATTAAATAATGATGTGTATGTGACTGTCCTTTGCCTTGACGACATGAAGCTGAAGTGTCTCTGGAGTGGAGAGGACTGAAGAAGGAAGAGGAGAGGACTCAATGATGAATATATTGAGCAAGCATTCAAGTAGTTTATTCAGTTTCCTAATCTCATCCTTGAAACATATGAAAGGAATAGAAACTTAGTCAAAACTTAGAAAATTTATGTCTTCCTATGTAAACCTCTAAGTTAATTATATGTATTTTTTAACATGAATCATAGATGTTTGCTATAGTCTTGATTGAAAACTTACCAGTAATTATCAGTAATTGCTTTAGTAAACATGTAAAAGACATTTTTCATTATTATTTGAGATGTGAAAATGATGCCTTTATCTTTGAAACAATAGATGTTACTTGAGCAGATTATCACAGAGAATTGACAGGATAGAGATCAGTTTGTGAGCTAGTGGCAGAAAATTAGAATGCAATACAGGGCAAAGTATCAAAAGCAACGAGTGTGAATATCCGCCTTCTCAATTTTAAAAGATTTTATTTATTTATTTATTTATTTATTTATTTATTTATTTATTTATTATTTACTTATTTAATTATTTGATTATTTTACCTTTTCTTCTTTTACTGTTCTTCAGTTACAATTGTTCCCATTTTTCCTCCACTGCTCTCCCTAGCTCTGTCTACTACCACTGCCCACAATGAATCCTATCCCCCCGCCCATTGGCTTTGCCCCTGGGTCCTTTATATGTGTTCCTTGACAACTCTTCCCCTTCTTTGTCCTATTTTTCCCCTCCCTTCTGGTTACTGGCAGTTTGTTCTGTATTTCAATTTTTTTAATCATTAAAGAAGAGGCCTGGATGAACAGATCTCTACTAAAGAAATAAGAAAAAATATCCTGCATCGAGTATATAGAATAATTTGTGGACTTTGATGCATAAAGGAAGTCAACGTAGATGGAGTTCAGTCTTTCCAAACTTGAACATATGCAGAACTTTGATCCAATGTTAGATTTCTAATAAAATGTATTAGTTAAGTTTAATTAATTTCATAAGGCTATTTTAGTATGTCTCATTTATCACATATGTGTTTTATGTATAAAAATGATGAATATATTGAGCAAGCATTCAAGTAGTTTATTCAGTTTCCTAATCTCATCCTTGAAACATATGAAAGGAATAGAAACTTAGTCAAAACTTAGAAAATTTATGTCTTCCTATGTAAAGAATCAAGAGTTCTGAAAAAATAGTGCCATAGAGGACAATTCAGTTGGTGTATAGCCAAGATCTCTTACAGGGTGCAGTTAATGAATACAAATTAAGGAAACAAACATGGAACTCAGTAACTAACCCCAGATGAAGGAAGGGTCTGTGAAGGAGCTGACCGATGATGATCTTGGAGACATTATCCATTTACATGTCAGTCAAAGACAAGGACCATGGTTAAAAATATAAGAACATAAAAGAACTGTGAATAAGAAGGTAAACTTTAAAATAATGAGGAAAATAATCTAGGTTTAATAGGTGACAGAAGAATGTCAATTTTAACCTCTTTTCTACAACCACAAAAAGATTTAGATTATTATTATTAAAACAAAATGTATGCTCACTAGTTTTCAGAATAATCTTATCACATCTCTCTGATTCCTAAATTCTCTATTTCACTCATTTTTGGCTAATTAGCATCACCTTATATTAGATTTTATGTTTTGTGTAATTTAAAAAGACTCCGTAGGAAATAAAACTTTAGATAAGCGGTTAGTTCCTTTCAGATCACTGGAAATAAAATTTTCTTAATACCTAGCTACCATGGTTGCTGCAGAAAAGTCAATAGTTTAATTATTCCTCTTACAAAAAGTAATCATTGTTCTCTCCACCATACCACCTACTCCCTATCCCACTAGCTAGTATATTCTGGAGTCTTAACAGGATATTCCTAGAGAATGAGTTTATTTATATTTATTCTGCTTTAGATTTGCTGGGCTTCATAGAATTATGAATCAGTGTCCTTTATCAATTCTGGAAAATTTGCAGGCATTCTCTTTATATTTTGTCTCTGACTGGCTTCTTGAGTCATGGCTCCCCGATTAAATATTTGTTAGACTCTTGCTCTATTCTCTATAAATCTGATCACATTTTTGTATTTTATATTTTTATTTCTCCCATACCACAATCTGATAATATTTAAATTTTATTTAATTTTTTCCTTGGTATTTTTAAAAATTATAGTTTTTCCCATTACTGTTTAGTCCCCTTATTCTCTCCTCCACCCAGGGCATTTATGGCACTGATGTCCTTGTCCATGGGGCCTTTGTCCTCTGAGCTCAATAATACTTAATTTTTAAATTCTCTTTTTGGCTGAATTTAATTTGTTAAAAGTATTTGCTTAATTTTAATTGGCATATCTTACCTTATTTTCTAAAATTTTGTATTAAATTAATTGAGGTGACATTGGTTAATAAAATTTTGTTTCAAACATAGAATTCTATAACACATTATCTGTATGTTGCATTATATATTTAACACCCTAAGTCAAATCTCCTTCCATCACCATACCTGACACCTTGTCTTTGCTTTTATTGAATTCTGTTTCCTGTGATACTATAATGCTGGCATTTTATAAATTTAATCCCAGTATGCATCATGTTTTTTGCTGTTCTCATTCAGGTGTTCTGTTTATTTAGATGTTAGATTAATATTAATTATATTATCATGATATACTTTCTAAAATTAAACTATGATTTAAAATAGTCTTAAAATTAAGCTAAATGTGACTTCTTCCAGTGGGTCCTTGATAGGTTCTGAGAGGTACCTGTGGTTTCTACAGAGTCGCTGCCATCTAACCTAATTTCAGGGCCCTTACAATTTACACAACAAGTGAATTCAAAACAGATCATAAACCTAACTACAAAGTGTAAAACTATACAACTTATATATAAAAAAAAACTGTTTCAATCTTGGGTTTGATGAGGTTTTACATATAATTAAAATTATAATTCACTAAATAACAGATATTTGTACTTTTAAAATGTTAATTTAAAACAAATAGTATGCAAGTCATGGATGGGAAGAAAACATGTAAAAATTATAATTGAACAATAATAAAATTATTTTTAAAATATCACCTACTTGATTAGAGACTTTTTTACCTGAATATATAAAGAAGATTTAAAAGTCAACAGGAAGAAAAAAAACGCTAAATACAGAAATGGACAAATAATGTGAACAACCACTTCACCAAATATGATAGATACATGGCAAGCATGCATATGAAAAGATTCTCAACATCATTTGCCATTAGGTAGACGTAAATGTAAACAATAATGAGATACCTTGGCACACTTAAAATAGATTCAAAATCCAAAAATATTTACAACACAAAATTCTGGAAAGCATAATTTATTAATAATTAAAATAAAAACATTGTACAGTTACTTTGGAAAGACCATTTGGCAATTTATTACAAATTTAAACATAGCTTTACTGTATGATGTAGCAGTCACGCTATTAGATAGTTAATCAAAAGAGTGAAAACTTATTTTCATACAAACTTCCATGTGCATGTTTATAAAACGTTTATTCATAATTACAAAAATGGAAACAACCAAGTTATCTAGCTATAGATTAATGGAAAAAAACTATATTACATTTATACAATTGTATAACTATTTAGGGATAAAGTGGAATAATTTATTGATTCATGCAATACTATGAAAGCACCTTATATGGTTGTTTTTAAGGGAAAGGAATCAGAACCAAAAGACTGTATATTGCATTACTCCATTCATAAGACATTGTGCAAAAGGCAATGTCAAGAAATAAATCAGTAATTGTCATGGATTTCCAGGTGAGGGATTGGGTCCTTATATGGCTCCTTACCAAGGAACATACAAGGTAAGTCTTAGTTGATAGGACTATTTTGTATGGTAATTTATTGGAATGTACACAATAAACATCTGATAAACATTAGTTATATAACTTACATTACAAACTGTGAAATTCATGCATCCAACTTTCCAAAAACCAGCCAGAAGAGTGAAAGATCCCAATTTGGAGATTAGACTATGAATGAAATACTTAACAGTATCATAAATATTCTGGTATGGTGTGACTGAAGGAATGAGGGAGAAGGAGCTGGCCTAATTAACGTTAGAAAATGGTGTTTGCACTGAAATCTGTAAGTCAAAAGGAACTGAACACAAACGCTGTGTTCTACTAAGTAAATTTGTTTGCCTTCCCCTCTATGGGTTAAAATTTCTGAAACTACTTTACATGTAGAAGAAATAAGTTGATCCCATATGGAAGAGTTAGAATTTTCATCTTGGGAAAAGAAAGTCATGATGCACAAGGAGAGAGTCCTAGAGAGAACCATTGGGTGGATTAGATAGAAACATAATATTAGTTAAATAGTAATACAAATGTATGAATAAAAATAATTACAGGTGTGCATGAATACATAGGTTAGTATGTAAACATTATTTCTTGACTTTCTTTGCTGAGATGACTTGAAAAGAGTGGCATTCCAGTAAAAACAAGCAAACCCATACCAGTATCTTGGTTTCTAAATACTATTTTCAAATAAAGGGAACCAGGAACCCTTAGAGATGACAAAATTCTAGAGATGGAGCAAGTAAAATACAACATTCATCTGGAGCATTTTGTAGTGCCAGAGAGTAAAGAAATGTTCCCACAACAGTACAGGTTTGGTGTATGTAACCTCTCTCCCAACAATAAGAACCACAGCACTACTTCTGAGGCTTCTCTTGATTGTAACAATATTTGAAGTTGGCCTTCACCTGCAGAACTGAAAAAAATCATGAGATAAATTTAATAATGTAGTATTGAATTTTAACCCATAATATAAAATAAATACAGAGAAGTCTATATTAATGTAAAGGAATTATTATATAAAGAGATAAGCAAGAAAAGATATCTTCCTTATAGAATAATTTCAAATAATTTATATAGAGACTCTCTCATTTCAGGACATGGAACTCAATTTCTCTTTTCCACTAGAGTGCTCACTGGATGTAGTAACTTCATTCCAAAAAGAGTGTACAGTAAAAGGGGAAACCCAAGCAAACACACCTTGTCTAGATTATGAAGGGCAACATTGCTAATGGTATGTCAAGTTGATAGCACCTACCTCCTGGTGTCATGTGATAAGGAGGTCGTGTCTATCCTGTAGTATAATTCCCATAAACTCTAACCCCACATCGGAGAAACTTAATTCAAGAGACATTTAATAAAATATCTGACAAGTGTGCCTCATAACTGTCAAGGTTACCAAAAATAAGGGAAGTCTGAGCAACGTTTCCATCTATGAGGAACCCACAAGACATGGCAACTAAAAGTAACATGGTACTCTCCATGGCACCCTGGAACCGAGAAGTACAAAGGTGGTAAAACTGATGAAGTCTGAAGAAAGTATGGAGTTTAGTTAATAGTAATGGTAATTTAAAAAACCCATTTTGGTTTTCTAGGTTTGAAAATGAAGCATAGCAATGTAAGATATAAACATGGGAGAAATTAGGTGAGAATTATATAAGAAATCCATATACCAACATTGGAAATTCATTACAGCTAGAAGTCCTCTGATCACTCTTCCGTTAGAATCCCTGATTATCTTTCTACATAAAGATACAACATTTGGTGGTGTGACATTTGCATCAGACTTCACATAGGTCTCTTTTTACATAATATACTATGTTTAAAAAGCGTACACTAGTATCTTTCAACAAAAATGAAACATTTTCTTGATGGATATAAAGACAATTAAAAATAAAATTAAATATAGAAGGCAATTATTATTCTAAGATATTTATATTTCTCAGTGTTTAAACTCTGTAGCCAAGAAATTCAGATAAAGATATGCAGCTAAAAATACCTAAAATAAGTTTATCTTTAATAAATAAAATATACAGTGATTAAATTATAGATCACACACATCAAAGCATCTATAAGTATAATGTAATTTCATTAAGTGTCAGAATTGTTTTGATCTTTGAGGAAAAGAAGAAGATTAAAATCTTAGCATCTTTTAAAAATAAGGATATCTGTAGCAATATTTGAAATGCTTCAGTTCCTTTGGAAAAAATACCAATATTAATGTATAAAAATAATATTGATTTAATAAGCAAGGTTACAATGTATTATTTTATTTAATATTTTATTTGATAAACTTATATGATGATATTTATTCATGAGTCAATAATTTATTAATCTTTACATGCTATGCACTGTTACAGCCCATGGGTAAACGGTCTATATTCAATATTGTTTGAACACTTAACGAAATACTTCTTGGAATTTTTAAAACTATTTACTATAGTTACTGTAAGAGTACTAACTACTCAGTGAGCAGCATATTAAAATATGGCCTAGTTTACAACATAGCCTAATGCATCTGACAATAATTAAATCATGATGGACAGCCATGATTACATATAATTTAATTTTCATGATCCAGGAGTTGTTTTCAAACAATTCCCACTTCTTTGTTGCAGGAGTATAATCCTTTCTTTCTTCCTTTAATATTCTCTTATTCTCTGTTCATTGGGCAAGATAAGTGGTAGGGGGCACAGAACTTCCATGCTTTCTGCAGGGCCGCCTGTTCTTCCTGCACCTTCATGGATTCACCAACCTGGAAGCACTCAGAGCCCCACAGCAGAGCTCCAAATGGAGTTAATAATTGATTATACCTACATGAGAAACCCTCAGTCAAAATGCCAGTAGTATGCTATCATCAATATTCATCCAGGTGAGAGTCTTAGTGATTATAACACTGGAGCATAACTACTTTCCACCACAGGTGGAATCCTTATTGCTCTCTGATGAAACCCCTTAACTCCATGAGAAAATTGTACTTTCTAGAGTCACTTTTACTAACAATATTCTCGTTCATGTTTATTAGAAAAGTGTCTGAGCCAAATATTATGTTACAAGTAGTTTACTTAGTAGGTTATTCCAGGTAGTACCATGTGAAAGTAAGGTAAGTGAGAAAAAAGAGAGCAAGAAATGAATGTTGGTTGTGTGATTATGATGCTCTCATGGCTAATAACAGAGCTCTCACCTCCTAGTGACCTTCCATCATGCTGTGTTGAGCATACCTGAAAATCATACTACAAAGAGAATGGGGAATATTTATTCACATCACACACTGACTGAGGGTGAATCCTAACCTTGACACTGTGGTGTCTAATGGTCAGTAACAGTAGCTTTTATCTTATGAAACAGTTCTGAATATTGAGCAGAGCATATTTACAAATTATTTAGCAAAGTACCACTTAATAAGTTCGATAATAATAATTTTGCTATTACAAAATCATTTAGACATATTAGACATTTCAAAACAGTGTCAGAATGTGAGCACATATGCATAACACTTTGCTTTTTAACCAGCTAGTTGATAATTTGTGTATTTGTATTGCAAAAATCATTATCAATGAATAATTTGAAATTGGAGTTGAATTTTCAAGTTCAAACTCCTAAAACATGCCGGCTATAACTATATCCTGTTTCAGGGAACAAGAAGAATAAAATAGCTTTGAATCTTTGTATCTTAACTGGCAAATGATCTTTGTTTAATATATTGTCTAAGGTTTTTTGCCTTTGGGTGTTATGATCCATTGAGAATAAGGTTGTCTTATTTTTAAATTTATTTATATACTTTTCTGAGAAAGTATTTTTACAGTTTATCTGAGTTGACCATCTTTTTCTCAAAGCTACAACACACAAACCCTTCAAAATCTAACCTTTTGACCTAAAATCTCCTTTTCTCAGAACTGTCAAAATAGAATAGTGTCCACCAGTTTGAAATCAACATTCCTAACCAGTCCCTTATCCATTGGGGGTTGCCGGGCAGTCTGTGCATATTCACCCTTCTGAGGATGGAGGAGGAGTTAATGTGCAGAGTTATTAAATTAAGATAATGTCCAAGGTGTAATATAAAATGCATGAATATTTGAAGAGACGCTAGAAATCTTTAAGTTACTTTTCTTTGTTTATGAATGAAGAGATGACAAAAAACAGAGCCTGAGAATATATACATATGTGTGTATATAGATATACAAATTTTTATCATGGTCCACATTCTAGTTTTTATATGTATTCATTCTATGATAATTGACTTATACTATTTGAATTTACAACTTCAGAATTGGAAAGAACCTTAAAGATAGGAAATTTAGAAAAATGGTAATAATATTAATTGAAAGATATGTCTTTATAGACCCAGATAATTCTGAATTCACTATTTATTATTGTATATTAGTTTATAAATTTGAGGAAATACCTCTTCTAGTTTTTATATACTTTGCAGATACATACTTTTATAATGAAGTAAAGGATAAAAATTTACAAAAACAGATTTTGGGGGAAAACACAAATATGAATGAGATAAATTATTAATGTAAAATTTCTGTTGTATTATATCCCTGTCCTTTCAAATGCATTTGTTATCATGCCCATTCTTCTAATATTCATTCTTCGTAATAAAGCATATAATAATGAAAATGAGCTTTACGTTTTAGTTCATCTTTTACCTGTGTGTTTTGTTCCCTTCTAATATAAAGTAGGGGGAAAGGCAAGATGAAGAGGTATTAAAATCCCAAGTGACAGGATCTGACACAACAGCTCTCGAGTATGTAATGTAGTTTGCAGGGAGATTAAATGTATTGGGATGAATTTATATTGACAAAAGAGTCATTCTTTCTAGTGTTTAGAAGAAAGATTCTGCCATGACCCCCATAACAAATTACTATTGTCTGACCTCATTAAAACAAGACCCTAGTGAAGAGCATCCAGTGGAGCAGATGTATTGTATGTAGTAAAGGTTCTTTTACCTCAGCACTCCTGCAGGGCTGGGATGACGCCACCTTATTTCCCAGACTACTGAAACACACCACAGTCTCATCGCCTCCACCCAAAGCTCTTTTACTACACAACAGAAAAGAAGAGGCTGTGTTCCCGCCAAATGACATGTCATTTTCTGAAGAGTTAAGATTTCTAAATAAAAGACAGAACTCCTACAAACCAAAATAAAACTTGTGGACATGTTGCAGCACATTCAGCCAGCACTTCGCAGTAAGAAGAAGGGCCCTTTTCTCTCCTCATATCACATTCTGTCTTACATCTCACCTTGCACACTTTAGCAACTGGTTGTTAATGGGCCTGCCCCTTCAATCATAGTTTCTCCTAAGTATGTATTTTATTAAAAACAGATGCTATATTATTTCTTAATGAAAAGAAGACATATAGTTTGTTTTCTAATGCATTGCCGTTTCTTATGGATTATATTTGTATTAAAATAGCAGTGTTTTTCTTGCAATATATTTATCATCTATGGATTTATTTCCTATTAGTAGTATTCACTATGAAGTGGAAATTCTAATGTGATTGACTGTGTTGGAGCAGAGATGTTACAAATAATTTTTCAAGCATTTTGAAGGTAGGAACAATTTGGTTTTATCTCAAATATAATGTCAAGCATTTTTAATTCAAAATAAATAAATTCAGCTCTAAAAAATTGGAAAGTAATTCTTTAAAATGAAAATGTAAGAACTTTTAGTCCTCGTTAAAGACTTTCTGTCATTACTGCTGAGCAGGCAATTCTTATATTTGCTTAGAATAACTAAAGTAATCTTTGGTAATTTTTCTAATAGCCAATAAAGAACTGAATCTTACACACCACCAGACAGCTTAAAAGCTAAGCTCTTTAATTGTTGTTCTTAATATTCCATTTAATATTTTATTGCTGAATGCAGTCATGAGGAAAGTACTGGCTTATAATGTTAATTTTGAAGTATATTTTGTGGATTTCATTCTTACCAAATTGATTTCGCAAGAAAGTTGTTTCAGGCACTTTGTTCAGAATCCTTAAATTAAATAACAATGTAAGAAAAAAATCCATACTGATTAGGAGTCTTGGGGGTTATTCAAGGCTAAAATGGTGATATTTGAAAGCTTTTTCTCACCATTGTAACACCTTTAATGAAAGAGTTGAAAGTATTACAGTTTGGAATTACCAGTGACATTTGTTAGGTGAGAAATTTCAAAAGTTGTACTTGCTTAATAAAATTATAGAGGTTTCAGGTACATAACTCTATGATATACCATCAGTATATTGCATTGAATGTTCACAGCACAAGTCAAGTTTCATTCCATCACCATTTATCCCCCTTTACCCTTTTCTACCTCTCCCCACCCTTCTTTGCCATCAAGTAATAACTATGCTATTGTTTGTGTCTATGAGATTTTATTTTCTTTGTGCTTAATCCCTTCACTTTTTTTTAACCCAATTCCCCAAATTCTCTCCCCTCTGACAGCTGTTGGTTTGTTCTCTGTATATAGGTTTGTGTCTATTTTGCTCATTAGTTTATTTTGTTCATTAGATTCCACATGTAAGTAAAATCATGTGGTACTTTTTTTTATCTGACTGGTTTACTTCATTTAGCATGATACCCTCCAGGTCAATCCATGCTGTTGCAGAGGTTCATGTATCAAACTCTGCAAATGTTGGTGTATGTAACCACACTCTAAACAACCTAGCCAGGACAGGGGTGTATATATTATTTCTAATTAGTGTTTCAGATTTCTTCAGATGTATAAAGACCAATATCTCTGATTAATACAGATGCAAAAATCTTAAATAAAATACTAGCAAATACAGTACAACAATATATTAAAACATATATCATGACCAAGTGGGATTTACTCCAGTGACATAAGAATGGTTCAACATACACAAACCAATTAGTGTAATACACCACATTAATAAAACAAAGGATAGAAATCATGTGATCTTATCAATAGACGCATAACATGCATTTTTAGTAAGATACAACATCCATTTATGACTAAAATACTCAATAAAATGGGTATGGAAGGAAAGTAACTCAACATAATAAAGGCCATCTATGACAAACCCTGAGCCAATATCATACTCAATGTTAAATAATTGAAAACTTTTTGTCTAACATCAGGAAAAAGACAAGGTTGCCCATTCTCACCACTGTTACTGAACACAGTTCTGAAATTCCAGAACTGGGAAATAAGGCTTCAAAACACAAATTGAAAATACCTGTGGGAGCTGAGGCACAGGGAGAGATTCCCAGCCTCACAGGAGAGTTCATTGGAGAGACCTACAGGGTCCTAGAATGTATACAAGCCCACCCACATGAGAATCAGAACCAGAAGGGCCCAGTTTGCTTGGGGGGAGTTGGGGTAGGGACTGAAGTCCAACAGAGAGCAGAGCGGGCACCATTGTTCCCTCTTGGACCCTTCCCCCACATACAGCATCACAACCCAGCAACTGGGTCACCCCACCCAGGTAAACACCTAAGGCTCCGTCCCTCATATGTAACAGGTGCAACAAGACAAAAAAAAATGGCCCAAATGGAAGAACAGATCAAAGCTCCACAGAAAATATAACTAAGCAACCAAGAGATAGCCAATCAATCAGATGCACAGTTCAAAGCACTGGTGATCAGGATGCTCACAGAATTGGTTGAATTTGGTTGCAAATTAGATGAAAAAATGAAGGCTATGCTAAGTGAAATAAAGGAAAATGCACAGGGAACCAATAGTGATGGGAAGAAAACAGACTCAAATCAATGGAGTGGACCAGAGGGAAGAAAGAAACAATCAAACAGAAAAGAATGAAAAAACAAGAATTCAAAAAAATGAGGAGAAGCTTAGGAACCTCCAGGACATCTTTAAATGTTCCAACGTCCGAGTTATAAGGGTACCAGAAGGGGAAGAGGAAGAGCAACAAGTGGGAAACTTATTTGAACAAATAATAGAGGAGAACTTTTCCAATCTGACAAAGGAAATAGACTTCCAGGAAGTCCAGGAAGCTCAGAGAGTCCCAAAGATGTTGGACCCAAGGAGGAACACACCAAGGCACATCATAATTACATTAGCCAAAATAAAAATGAAGGAGAGAATCCTAGAAGCAGCAATAGATAAGGAGACAAAGGAATTCCCATCACACTGTCAGCTGATTTCTCAAAAGATACCTTACAGGCAAGAATGGGCTGGAAAGAAGTATTCCAAGTCATGAAAGGCAAGGACCTACATCCCAGATTGCTCTATCCAGCAAAGCTTTCATTTAGAATGGAAGGGCAGATAAAGTGCTTCTCAGATAAGGTCAAATTAAAGGAGTTCATCATCACCAAGCCCTTATTTTATGAAATGTTAAAGGGACTTATCTAAGAAAAAGAATATAAAAAACATGTACAGTAAAATGACAGCAAACTCGCAATTATTAACAACGACACTAAAAACAAAAATAAAAAGAAACTAAGCACACAACTAAAACAGGAACAGAACTAGACATAGAGATTACATGAAGGGTTAGCAATAGGGTAGTGGGAGAAGGAGAGAGGAGGAAAAGCTACGGAGAATAATTAGCATAGAAGGTAGGTAGAAAATAGTGGAAGGGCAAGAATATTATGGGAAATGTAGAAGCTAAAGAATTTATGACACATGAACTAAAGGGTGGAATGTGGGTGGGAGGGGGTGTGCAGGGTGGAGGGGAATGAAGGGGGAGAATGGGACAACTGTAATAGCATAATCAATAAAATATATTTAAAAAAATAAAAGAAAAAGAAATCCCTAGCTGAGCAGTCAGACAAGAGAAACAAATAAAAAGAATCAAAATTGGAAAGGAAAAATTAAGTGTAACTTTTTATAGATGACATGATTCTGTATATAGAAAATCCTAAAGTTTTCACCAAAAACCATTAGAAATAACAACAAAAGCAGCAAAGGTACAGGACACAGAATTATTGTAGTGTAAATAATGTAGTTTCTTATGTACTGGCTATGAAACTTCAGGAAGAGAAATGAAAAAAAAATATTCCTCTTGCAATCACAATCAAAAGAATATAATATCCAGGAATATATTTAATATAACTGTGAAGGACCCAGATGCTGAAAACTAAAAAGTATTTTTACAAGATATTGAAAAAGATACCATGACATAGAAAGGTATTATGTGTTCATGAATTGGAAGAATCAGTATAGTTAAAACTGCCATAATACTCAAATCAATATACTAATTTAATACAATCTCCATCAAAATCTCAAACTCATTTCTTAGACAAATAGACAAAATATCATCTGATTTTTATGGAACTACAAAAGACTTTGAATAATCAAACAATCCTGAGGGGGGGGAAAAAACCCGGAGGAATCATACTACCTGACTTCAAATTATACTACATAGCTATGATAATCAAAACAACAAGGCATTGGCAGATAAAACAGATATACGGAACAGAAATAAAACCACATGCATATGGGCAGACTATTTTGACAAGAGATCCAAAAGCACACAATGGAGAAAAGAAGGCCTCGTTAACAAACGGTGATGAAAAAATTGCAAAGCCACATGCAAAAGAATGAAACTGGATTATAGTTTGTATCTATGTACAGAAATTAATTTAATATGGATCAAAGACTTAACTATAACACCTGTAACAATAAATACCATAGAAGAAAACATAGGTATTAAACTTACGGACCTTGGCCGTAGAGAACATTTTTATGAATTTGACCTCAAAGGCAAGGGAAATAAAAGCAATAAATAAATAAATAAATAAGAAAATGTCAAACTAGAAAACTTCTACACAAAAGAAACCATCAATGAATCAAAAAGGTAACCAACCAAATGGGAGATATTTGCAAACAGCTCTGACAAAGTGTATGTTGAACTCATACAACTCAACACTCAATAATCAAACAATGCAATCAAACAGGCAGAAGTCCTGAACAAACATTTCTCCCAAGAAGTCATACAAATGGCCAACAGATATGTGAAAAGATGTTCAACTTCACTAGCTAATAGGAAAATGGAAATCCAAACTATGAGATGTCACTTCACATCTATTAAAATGGCTGTTATCAATAAGACAAGTAGTAACAAGTGTTGGAGAGGTTGAGGAGAAAAAGAAACCACATTCACTGCTGGTGGGAATGTAAACTGGTGCAGCCACTATGGAAAACAGTTTGGTTATTCCTCAAAAATTAAAAATAGAGTTTCATATGGCACAGCAGTCCTTTTTTGGGGTATCCACCTGAAAAACTTGAAAATGTTTATTTACAAAGTTATATGCACTTCTGTGGTAATTGCAGCATTATTCACAGTGGTCAATTCAAGGAAACAACCAAAGTGCCCTTTGAAAGCAGGTTAAATAAAGATGATATGGTACATAAATGAAGACAATATGGTACATTTTGATTAGCATAGCTATGTAGTATTTTGAAGTCAGGTAGTGTTATGCCTCTGGTTTTGCTCATTTTTCTCAGGATTGCTTTGACTATTCAGATGATATGGAATGCTACTTAACCATGAGAAAAGATGTAATATTTGCCATTTGCAACAACATGGGTAGTCCTTGAGAATATATTATGTTAGGCAAAATAAGTCAGTCAGAAAAAGCTAAGAAACACATGACTTCACTGGTTTGGGGCATAAAACTGAAACTCATATGCATGCAACAGTTTGATGGTTATCAGAGGGAAGGGGTTGAGGGGAGTAATACAGGGTAAAGGGGGCCAAATATATGGTGATGGAAAACAATTTGACTTTGGGTGGTGAGCACACAATGCAATGTAGATGTCTCATATCATAAAAATGTGCACTTGCAATCTTTATTAACCTATTGACAAATGTCACCCCAACAAATATAATAAAAATAAAAATCTAAAATATCTAAAATTTTACTTGTATTTTTTAATATTTTAGTGAAAATTTATTTGTATTTAGATTGGGGATATCTATCTATCATCTATCATCTATCTATCTATCTATCTATCATCTATCTATCTATCATCTATCTATCTTTCAACCACCTTTGAATTTGCAGTGTGTTGTAGAATGACATGATAAAATTTGGAATGGGGAAACAAGGAAATAAAATATCTTAGAGATGGACAGCAACATCAATTAACCTAGAAAAATACATCTATTATTGGCTGATTTGTAGTCCCCTTAAATTTACATTGAGGCAGTATTGATAGTATTTGGAGATATGGCCTGTAAGGAGGTATTAAGGTTCAAAGCAGTTATGAGGATGGTCCCAAGTCTTATCTAACTGGTGTCCTTGCACAGAGAAGAGACATGTGAAGACAAATAGAAGAAGTTCACATCTGCAAGCCCAGGAGAGAAGAACCAGCCCTGCTGACACTTTGATCTTAGATATCCAGCACCCAGAACTGTAATGAAATTGATTTCTGTTTTTAAAGTCACAAAGATTCTGGGATTTTGTTTTGGCAGCCCTAGTGCACTAATACAATACCCAACCTAGTACAGAAAAATGTACGCATAATTTTCAAAAGGAAACACTGTTTATAATTTAATGAAATATATGCATATCAAAACACATTTTATCCTAATTGTTCAGATTGTGCTATTCAGAACTTTTTCATTAAATTTTAATTAAAATGTAGCAATATAACAGGACACAGTTATCTTACATAACTTTTATCGCACTTTAATTTTGAGTATGCTGGGTTAAAATAATAATAAACACTAACATTTAGAAAGATTTTAGGAAACAATATGCTTCTTTCACTTTTTTTATATCTCTAAAAAAGATGTATATTACTACCTGTATAATCAATTAATTTTATTTAAAAAAGTAACTAGCAACTTGCCTATCTACATTCTTCAAATTTGTTTTTTCTCACCCTCATTAAGCCTAGCAAATAGAGTAAGAGCTGAATCTCAATAGTTTAAATCTTTCAAGAGAATGGCAAAACTGTTTTTGTCAGTGTTTGACTTACAATAACAATACAAAGAAGTTCTGACAGATACTGCATGAAATCAAATCTACTGCGATTGTTCAAGGTTTCTTTTGTTTTGCCATTTCAAAAGAATTAAATTGCATGAGGAAAAGTTGTTCTTTCCCCTGTCAGTCTTTGCAGTTGCCTAAGAACATGATTAACAAAATTGATACCCATTTATGAACATGAAAGACAAACTACAAATTGAGTATGACATCACTTGTCCTACTGAAAACATAGAAAGTACAGAAAGAACTTGGCCCTGGATGGCATTATTGAATTGTTGAAATAACCAACTCTGGGGCTGCCTGAACTCTAGATTTTCCATGATATGAGGAAAACACAGTTTTGAATTTAACTAATTTTTGCTTATTGTTTTCTGTCACTCATACATAAATCATCTTATTCATAGTAGCATAAATTCATTCAAATACATTTTGTGACAAGACTAAACTAAGTCTTTTATATACATTATCCCAATCAAGTCAAAATGCTTCTAAAATATAAACTATTTTAGTCTTCCTTTTATAAATAAGGGATATGAAAAATGAAGTTAGGAAATGTGATGGAGATGAAAATGTAGTATGACCTAAAGTAGATCTGGCCATGGAGCTCCACATTTAAGTTTTTTATTCATTTTATTCTTCATATTTTCTTCATTATTTAGATATTGTCACATAAACTGTAAGTGTGGTTGCTGTACTTTCTAACTATCAATTGTGAATGAGTTTACTTAATTTAGTTTGACAACATCGTTTTTATAATTTATTACATGTAAATTGATGGGCGGTGAAAAACACCTGCCATTACACCATAGGCTATTTGAAAATGAGATATGAGGAAAGGCAAATAATCTATATAATGGTATAAGTTAATTAGTATTATTACAAAGTTGTCCTTAGTTATATGAAATATATAACATGTTCCTAGAGGTGAGAAAGATTAATATTAAATTTGATGGGTAAATATGGTTAGGTGGTTAGGGAAAAATTTTATACTATAATAAATGACTGTTTAAATTTTCAATAGGTAAATTAGAATTTTACTTTCTGGTTGAAATAAAGTGACAAGGAATAGAATTGCCCTCCCACTAGAAAAAATTAAATGAATGGGGAAAATATATGAAACAACTGTGCTTAATATATTAAATATTAGGATATGGAGATAGCTATTCCTGCGAAATCAGAAAGAAATTAAGGAAATTCTAGAAGTACTCCCACATACTCACTAGAAAAGAATTCAAGGATGCAGAACAAGGAATGACAGAATGCAAAGCCCAGAAATCTCCCGATGGTGACGGAATGGGCTAGAATTCCATGGAAGCTGAGATAGCTAAAGTAAACAGAACCGGGTGCTGGAGAAGAGACAGATGCACACACAGACTTCAGAGATCTGCAGAGGGTTAATTTGAATATTCTTAATGTATTCTGGAGAGTGTGATCGGTACATGCATTAGAGGAAACTCTCTAAGGCGGGGACAAAACCAACTAAAATAATTAGAACAGTCCCCAGAATACACAGAGAGCTAAGAATAGTGCCAACAGCTAAAATAGAAGATTTTATAATTCAGGTAGCATTAACATTAATTAGAGTAGTTAAAAATGGTTCTGCCCAAGGAGTACAGGAATTTAATTCTAGACAAAATGAAGCCTGGGCCTAATAAATTTTAAAACCAAGACTTGGCAGGAGCCATTTTTCTTCCAATTATCCTAAGTATTGGAAAAAAAATTCAAGAATATTTATAGACATGTAAAAATATCAATATACAATAAATTTTTACAGTGGCAGCATCCAATAACAGTTAGTGGGCATGAAAAGAAACAGGAAAATAACATTTATAATGAGAAGAAAAAACATCAGTTAATGCAAACATCGTAATAACACAGGTGATAAAATCAGTAGACAGAGATATTAAAAGAGGGTATATAACTTTATTCCATATATATAGTTGAGGAGCAAGAAAAAAAGGAATAGCTTATTAGGTATATAAAAGATATAAAAAGCAAGACATGTATACTGAATGGTATTAAAACAGATAAACATTAAAGAAGAAAAGTTTACAGACTTTCAAGACATACTAATGTTGGAAGATAATTCTGCACTTTTTCTCAATTCATTGTATGTCTGGAGGTGAAGGCTGGACTGCCCTTTTTTGTGGATCGTCTCTTCAAGGAAGCTTCTCTGATGAAGAGACTGTGGCTAGAGATAGTGTTTCACGATGGAAAAAAACAGTAAGTACAAAGAGTGGGATCAAAGTAGGTTTACAGTTATTCATATGGAAAATAAGTAAATAAATAATAATACAAAAATAAATTCTATGTTTCGTGCACTTGCAACTGTAAACCTACTTTTGACCCACCCTGTTTACTGCCCATTTCAAAAGACTGAACTTTCTTAAGCATCTGTCATCCAATCCTCTGCATTGGTAGGTGCCAACTCTCCTTCTTGATGGAACCCTTACAGCATCAGGGGCTCTGGGAACCAGTGAAAATGCTGGCAGAATGGTGCTGTTATTTCGGTTAAGTAGTAAACATTTTTTTTTTTTTTGTCCACATCCCAGGAGTCTTATGTCTTCCACTAGACTTATTATACTGCCTCAGGTTAAATTGTCAGCTTTCAAAGTGGATAAAATCTTATACCCTTTACAGTTCTTAACAGTTGTAGTGCTAAGGAAAGGAAGATAGGAAGTTGTCTGTGGCCATGAGTTTTCTTTCTCTTTCCACTCAACCCTTCTACCCCTTAGTTTCCCCAGAACTGTCAGCCCACTCTCTATATATGAGCCTGTCTCCATTTTGTTTGTCAGTTCAGTTTGCTCATTAGATTCTACATCTGAGTGAAATCATATGGTATTTGTCTTTCTCTAACTGGCTTATTTTGCTTAGTATAATGTTCTCCAGGTTTATCTATGCTGTGAAGGGTGAAGTTTTCTTCTTTTACATGGCTGGGTAGTGTTCCATTGTATAAATACAGCTGTTTTATCCTTGATGGACACTTGGGCTGCTTCCAATCTTGGCAATTGTAAATAATGCTGCAATGACAATAGGGGTGAGTATATTCTTTCAAACTGTGTTTCAGGTTTCTTTCAATAAATTCCCAGAAGTGGAATTGCTGGTTTTGACTGGAATGTCATTTTGAGACATTCATAGACTCAAATATGACCAGACAGCTTTAAGGAATTAAGATTGACTTTGAAAGCTAATAAAAGCCCCTTTGGAAAACAACCTGGTGCCTTGCTTACATGGTTAATGTTAGTCATTCCAGGTAAGAAACAAAGGTTGCTTCCTTACAGATGCAAAGAAAGAAACTCAGATTATGTTGGGGACCTATGGGTATGCCAGGAAAGGTCTGATGACAAGTCCTCACCTTGGCTTTTCTGGCCTAAAGATGGCTTTTTAAGTTCAATCTGAAGATTTCTTATTAAAAAATTCCAACAAAGCAAATTTAAAAGAGCCTATGTGGTTAATTATTATTCTTGCTGAACTTATACACATGATTAGGTCAAGTTTATTGAAGCCAGACTAATTTTGCAAATAAATTTGTCTTAATTTGGCTGTCTTTGGTTAAAAAAAATGAGGCTGATTTTAGAGAAAACAATGTTTCAATAGAAACTATATTACCAACTTGTGGATATTACATTCCAAATGCTGTTCATCGTCTTTTGTTTTTTAATCAAATTTTAAATGTTGTTCATTGTATTTTGCATTTTTTAAATATCCTACCTATAAATTAGACTAGATCCTGTATTTTTCTAGTTTTCTTAGAGAAGCAACCTTCCAAAATTAAGATTTTCCTTTTTCCATCCATTGACTTAAAATCATTGAGAACTAAAACTGCCCTTTTCCTAAGGCAATGCAAGCCAAAGTGAGACAATTTGATATAAAATTCAGAAAAATAGAAACAGCTCATCTATAGATGATCTTCTTGCCTGTTGCCAAAATAGCCAGACATTCAAACTGCAGAAGAGAAGAATCTATTAGACTCTGACTGCCTTTACTCCATTTGAAGAGAATTTGAGACAGACAGCTGGAAATCTTCTTGATTGTCTGCCTTTAGAACTTGGAAACCAGGATTATGGTCTGCTCCCATGCTTAACCTTTGTTTTTCTTTTGATTACCTAGAGATGTCTTCTGTTAGATACCCGATTGCTTGCATTATAGATTTAAGTTGGGGAGCCCACCAGCATCCCTACCTCCTCACATGAGCTGCCATGATCCTCCGGGGCCAGGGCCAGGGATTTCTGGGGAGATGTCCAATTAGCCAGCATGGTCATACTGGGTCTCATCCTTTATTTCCCAAGGATTCTTAAGATTGGTGGCCATCTGTACACTCAGGAGAGCTACTGAGGAGAAGTATGGACATCAAGAAACCCCACAGAATCAACCAATCCAAATCACTTTAGAGACTTTTTGAGATTAAAATGTGGGGATGTTGAAGATACCAATAGTGAAAAAAAAAACAAACAAAGCCCTACACCTTGACCCTATAAAGTGATAAGAATGAAATTAAGCTTACAAAAATACAAACAGCATGGTCAAACTTTTTTTTTAATCAGCAGCCAGAATTATTTAATCCCACTGTAAATATCTGTACTACTAATATTACTGCTCATAATTTGTGGTCAACTACTGTCTGATCAAATGAAAAGTAACATGTGGTTTTATTTGGCACAAGCTGTAGAAAGAAACCATATTGTTAGAAATTGGATCAAATCATTAAGGCTGTGAATTTACTTTAACTAAAAAACATTAGCATAGTTTTGTTCTTGGAAATTAGTCTTTCTGCTTAACACTGGCTTTCAAATTACTCGATTTGTCACAAGAGTAAATTATATGGATTAAACCCTGAAAGTTTAATCTATTCTAGTTATAGGGAAAATAAATAAACACAGTCTTCATAACATTTGTGTTGATATACATCAGATACAATGTTTTATGACATATATAATAGATATTATAAAATGTATAATTAGCCATAAAGGAATCAATAATGGCTTACAAGGTTGTTTTTCCATTTTTTACTAATTTATAATTTATGACTGTGGTTTACTTTATTTGAATAGAAAGAGAAAATTTCTGAATATTAAAGTCATACTAAAAGACTCATTTTTCATATTCCTATTTAGGATTATTTTAGCTTTTAGTAGATTATGCAGCATAAAAACAACTTCCAAGGCTAACCTTGCCAAATATTTATTTATTACTCATTTCATATAAGGTTCTCTGTTGAATTATGCCATTTCCTGGCTCTTCTGAGCTCACAAAAGGAAGGCTTGATTTGATTCAACATATCTCTCTTTGTACAATACAAATTAAAGGAAAAACCACCACTCTAGCCACATTGGTCTTACTTGGAACATCAGAAAAAGAAGGGTAAGCTGAAATGGATAATATTTCTTAAGGAATGTATAGAAGTGACCCTTTGTCACATTGACTCACAGTCCATTGACAAAAAACAAATCACATGGGATGAGCATAACTCTAACAAGAAGGGAGTGAATAGTTTTAGAGAATATTCAAATTAACCTCATGAATATTATAGATTTGTATATATATGAGTAAGCTTAAAGGAGATTTGAAAAATGTTGCCTTCTAATGATTCCTCCGGTAAACTTGTCTGTACATTCTCTGTTGAAAATACTGGCTACATGTGTTTGGGATTTTAGTAAAATACATGAGAAGATAAATGAAAGCAATAAGAATATTAGAAAAGTTAAAAAGCAGCCTGATGGCCAGAGAAGTCTAGACGAAAATGATTAAGAGCATGATGAAATCAATAGTGGAGACAATACAAAGTGTCTGAGTGTCCAGGGTACAGGACCATGAGTTAAAGAGAAATGGATAGGAAACTCAGGAGAACTTTTTTTCATAATTTGGAGTTCAGGATATATTTTAAGATAGAAGAATTAAGTAACATATGACAAAATTTTAAGGCAGGCAGAGTTTATAATCTGCAATGAATTGATTCAAAAACTATTTATTGAGCAGTCATAACATGTTAGAAGTTTATTAGATGTTCTAAATAAAAACAATAAAATAACTAGATGCTTCATTTACAAAGCTATGAGTCTCATGTTCGCATCATTTAAACATCTATTAGGTAGCAAAGACAAGGGAAAATAAATTGTAATCTATAGAAAATTGATCTTTCAAATTAGTAATTTATTCTGATATTTCTGTAGATTTCCATTGTATGGAATTGATTTTCTTTCTTAATGCCATTAGCTATTAAATTTTTGATCAACTTTAAACTATTTTGCCTGTATAAATAGTAATTGAGGCCATCTTCATTACCATATTTATTTATAAAAATACTTGAAAATGCTATTTAACTCAGGGCTTTATGATAATCTATGTACATTGTCAGATAAATCACTTATACATTTAATAGTAAGAATTAAACAAGCAAAATACCCAAATAATAACCATTATATTCAACCCTCTTGTTGTAAGAATTAAAGGAAAATTTTGGAAATTATATATGTTTTGGTTTTTGTATCAGATCTCATTTTGTGTCTCATGAAAATGCAAACTGGAATGCTATTTCCATAGATCAGTACATATAAAACTGCTATGAAAATTCTTAGTCTCAAAGTTGTTACTCAGATATCACAAACTAATTATAGTTACTATTAATGTCAGAAAACATTACCACATTTATTTTAATTTATTATAGTGGTTTTCAACAGAGTTTTTCCCAAGTCCCTAAAGGACATTTAGCAATTTCTGGAACCATTTTTGGTTGCCACAACTTAAGGGTGGCAGGAAATACTGTCATTTGTGTCTTGAGTCAGTGGACATGGCTATATATTACACAATGAGCAGTGTACTCTCCCTGCAACCAAGGATTATCTGGCATTGAATGACCATAGGGTCCAGGTTGAGAAACCTTGATAGAGTAACACCCCACATGTGACTTTTGCTATATAATTGTTATGCCTTTGTTTGTGTTCAGACTAGGCAATGATATTATATATAACTGTTTATTATCCCATTTCTTGGTGTTTGATTCAAGTCATACATTCTTCAAAAACATTGAAGATCCTGCTATTTAATTTTAACATAGTTTCTTTTCCATGATAACTCTATATGGCTAAAATATTGATTTTATATGATAAAAACACACTTTACTATTAGTAAATAATGTTATTACTCAATAGTATATACCCATTGTAAATGTTTTTTAAAAATAAACATTGTACCAATTATAAAGAGGCAAGAAATTCCAGACACTATTCTAAGGTCTTTGCATGTACATTATTTACACTATCTTATGAAATTTTTCTTATTGTTTTATTATTGCTTTGAAAATGAGAAAACTAAGGCACAGGATTCAATAAATAGTATGCCTGGATTTAGACCCAAAAAATCTATCTCTAAATGAGGGAGATGTATATTGATTGAAGATAATCACAGTTATTAGTTTGCCAGATCTCTACTTTTCTATCTCTGATTATGCTATTATTTTCAACCATAAGATAGTTGTACTCTTTTTATCATAGGAACCATTTTGTGTGATTCAATGTTCTTTTTTATTCTTACAAAGTGATGTTGTATTATAGACATATTTTTGTAATTTGTCTTCTCATCTAATTTATCATAAGTATTTCCTTCGCTGCCAATGTTTCTAAATAACTGCAATGACAATATAATATGGTATAGATAAGATTAACTTCCAATTCCCAGCTATGTGATATTTAACTTAATAGGAAAATTGCAATGAGAATGTTTAAAATTAAATTTGGGGCAGATTTCCTATAGTTCAGGGAATACAATTGTTGAGATTCTTTTATTGTTTAATTTTGTTAAATGTATGAATAATGAAAACACCTATTTGTAGTGTAGTGTGGGACTGAACATCTTGAGAATTGTGGATACTATATCTATGTTTTTTATTCTTCATAATTTTTAAAAAAAACTTACGTATCACTTTTTAAATACTTTTGAATAAGATGTAGAGAGAATGAAGATTTGACTACCAGGTGTGCAAACAAAGAATAAAGCTCAAATACTTATAACAAATATTTAAACACATTGTTAAAAATTCAAAACCATAGAATATAACATTTTAAAACAGACATTTTATATTAAATTTTAACAAGCTAAATATGTAATATAATATAAGCATTGATAGACTGGAATTGTTTGAATTTCATTTAATGGAATTACTAAACTTTTTGGACCATAATAACTGGATTTACATTTTTTGAAATAATTGAAAAATTACTGTAGGCTTCTGTCTGGGAGAAAGCGGTCCCCCTCCTTAGCTCTCACTCTGACACCAGACAATTTAGGTCCTCCCTTTGTAAATCTCTGGTGCCTTTCAAGCTGCTCCCCCAACATCAGAGTTTGGAGGGAATGAGTCTAAGCTGCGGGAGGAGCCAGTATGATCCAGATTTTAGAAGCAAACAGCTGGTACGGAACAGGTCATGTTTTATGAAGGAAGCACTCTCCAGGCTTGTTACAAAGATGTGTCTTCTCTCCTTAACCAATTCCAGGTTCTTTTGGATGCTCCATTTGACAGGTTTCATGCTACCAAATTTATGAGATGGCTCTACAAGCATGAAAACCCCAAGATGCAAACAGTGGCTGTGAGCATCACCTATATTCTAGCCTTGCAGCTCTCACTGAATAAAGCGCACAGCTTAAAGAAGAGCTCTTCATGGCAGTTAAGGACCTTCTAGTGACAGTAAAACAAAAGGCTACTGAGAAGTTAGATTCTCCCTCTTGTTTACTTTGAAAGCAACTTTGGGATCTTACAGATGGTCTCCAGCTACTGAAGGCTCTTTATTGAAAATCAAGAGTTGACAACCCTTCCCCTTCTTTCCTCCATTACCCCCACTCCCGAGCCCCTCTGGTTACTGCCAGTTTGTTCTTTATTTCCATGTCTCTGGTTATATTTTACTTCCTTGTTTGCTTTGTTGATTAGGTTCCACTTGTTACAGAACGAACAGGGGGGGCCTGAGATGATATACTATTACCAAAAGGAAGCCCCAGGTTCGTTATGTCTGCCATCTATAGGAAAGATGTCTCTCAATGCCAGAGATTCATGAAAAGGAAAGGAAATGTTTATTTAATGCTATATAAACTTAAAGTACTGACGTAATGTCTTTATCAAAATCTTAAAGTCCCTTAAAACACCCACAAACATATACAGTCCTTCCTTCCCCCTTTGCCCAGTCTGGGATACCGTATCTCAGGAAAGGAAATAGAAGTCCTTGGCTCAGGCAGACCCCAGTTATTCCCAGTGATCCCTGTCAGCTGGGAGAGCTTCCTCGGTTCCTAGAACCATCAGCTATGTCGCTGTCCAGGCAGGATCTCCAATTAATCCAAAGACATGTGACATGTTCTCATGGCTTACTGGTAAGAATTCTTTCATCCTTCTTCCAGGCAAAGTCTCTCCTGCTTCCCAGGCCACGTGGCCAAAAGGAGCACCCCAAAACCATGGGGTCCTCTCTCCTACCAGAGCTGCAGGGGTCTGCACTCTGGCAAAACCTCGTGGTTCTCCCCACAAAGCTGCGGGGAGGGGCGCCACCACTCTGCCAAAGCTGAGTGGCAATTTTCTGCTAAATCTGCATGGTGATTCCCTCTCACAGGGCTACAGGAGTCTCTACTCTGCCAAAGCCACGTGGTTCCCCCCAAAGCTGCTGTGTCTGGGTTTAAATCCCCACACCAATCTTCCTCTGCAGCCCCATTTCCAACTCCTCCCACACTCAGCCACACCTGCCCTCAATCTCCCATTCTTTCCAGCTTTTCTGGCTGCCATAGTGGGTCTGGGCAGGGGTAGCCCCATGTCATGGAGCCAATCATCTCCAAGCTCCCATGTAGATGCTGTAACTCCAGGGACCTGCCCCACAGTTATGTATTGGTGGGGAAGTTACTTCCTTTCCCCTGGCTCAGATCAAGGCCACAGCTATTTAACATATCTATGTAACCAGTTGAAGGTTACTGTTGCTATTCGAAACAGCTCTTAATAGGCCTGCTCCATTTGTCCCTTCCCCAACCCACACCTGGGGCAGTGGTGGTGAGGACATCCTAATATTTTCTGAACACCTTGGGTTCTGGACCCCATTCCAAATACCTATTTGGGGTCCCCCCTCTTGGCTGCACCCTGTAATGCACTCACAGGTGAGATCCTATGGTATTTGTCTTTCACTGCCTGGCTTCTTTCACTTAGCATAATGTTCTCCAGTTAAGGGTCATCAAGGAACATGTATAAAGGACCTACAGACAAAGTCAAAGTGGGGTAGGATTGAGGGTGGGAGGTGGGAATTGGTAGGGCACAGGGAAGTGGTGGAGGGAAAATGTAGACAACTGTACTTGAATAATAAAAATAAAAAGTTAAAGGACACACACACACAATAAATAAATAAATTATCACTGAAAAAAAAAGAAAATCAGGGACTGACAATCTTCTTCCAACTCTTGGAGAACTATGTAACTGAAATCATAGAACTCTCTTCCACGCTAGTAATGAAAGATGTGGTGAAGTTTGTCAGTATCTGGCTCTGTAGCAAATAAATGGAAACCAGTTGCTTTGCTGCAAGCATCATAACCCATCTGACATCTGACAAATAACCCAGGATAGCCCATGACTTTCAAAGGAGTGCTCTGCTCCAAGATCTGTATGTGGCCATCTTTAATTGGAGAAGTTCAAGTTGTAAGATGAGATCATTGGCGACCCACAGATCCTTCAAGGCATTGTTCCTACTCCTTGGTAACTTCTCTCAACCAGAGGTTCATCTCCGGGCTCTATGGACTATATATTATGCCTGGAGTAAAATAAAGAACAGCAAATACTGCCAAACACATTTTGAAGAAAGATTGCAGTTTTTGTGTGACATCCAGGAGCACAGTGAAGCACAGCAGACTGCAACTTCTATTGTAGACAATTTCAGAATGCGTTTCATGAATTACCAGAGGCTGCCTTTGTGTTAAACACGCTTTTAACCTAAGGAGATTCTTAGGGACTCTTGGCTCCTCAATGGCAGGCAAATCTTCTACTTTTTCAGTGATTGAAAGCTAAAAGTCATTTTTGGAGTTTCTGAGTTGCGCATCGTTCACTGATGATGTTTTGCAAGTTATGAAAGTTTGCATTTGTATGATGGCCATAATCCTAAATTAAGCTGGACTCATTTTGAAAATACTCCTTCAGCATTTTTGAAAAATCAAGCCCTGGACTCTGTGGGAAGATCTGTGAGCATGTGTTGGAAGAGCTATGCCAGTTACAAATCTCTAGCCCTGGCCAATTCCTTAACTCTGTGAGTTTGTCAGAGAAGGAGAAAAGAAAGACCTGCAGGGAGATCTTGATATCTATGTTAAATTTCATATTTGAAAGAAATCTCCTGAGTTGTTATTCCTGGTTATTTGCAGCCACTAGAAAAGAAGTACACAAAAAATACTATGTGAAATATATGCTCATAAATGCATTGTTTGGGAGACAGAACTTCTACTGGAGGGTAGAAAAAAGAAGAAAAAACAGTTTTAAATAAATGGATACGAAAGAACTCTCCACTTGTGGGGTGGATAAAAGAAGTATATATTTTATAATTTAAAAAAATAGATATGTTTACAGTGGTAAAATACATATTTGTATATGTTATTTTCACAGAAGCAAAGTTTTCTCATATTTCTGCTCTTCTTTCTAATAACTATTTTGTTGTGTATTTTTTCCTCTGATTGCTGAAATTGCAGACCTTTTTGGTTAGCTGAACCTTTCCAAAAATTACACTATTATTTCTCAACTCCAAACACATGAAACTTTTCCTTGCATACTCTACAATTTGATGCTATGCCCAAATATTGATAAACCATATTCCACTTTTATAATATTTGGAAACAAGGGTGGGGTGAGAATTGTGTTTCTTTCTTATCTACTTTATCTCATCAACAACACTATACCATTAAAAAGTTTATTTGCAGAAATAACTATTCAAGTTTTTAGCCTGATTTTTAATCAGGTTATTATTGTTTTTGTTAAGTTTTTGGACATTCTTATTTATTTTGGAAATTAACTCCTTATCTAACATATGGTTTATACATATGTCCTCTCATTCTGTAGCTTGCCTATTCATACTGTTGTTTGAAATTGTAAATCAATGAGAACAAAATTCCAATTATGTAAGCCAAATAAGTTTTAGAGATATGGTGTACAATAGTGTACCTATAGTTAACAATATTATATTAAATTTTTTAAGATGGTAGACCTCATGTTAAGTGTTCTTATTGCAATAATTTAAAAAATTGTACCTATAATTGATGATTAATTTAAATGCCAATCTTTCCTCACCTCTAGAATTTCCATGTTCTTGCAAATACCCTTTTCCTTCTGAGGATGTAGTTGCAACTCCATGGGACCCAAACTTTGAATTTCAATTTCAACTTGACAGCATCCTCAGAGATATGAGTCTACAATTCACAAATATTATTTAGGCTGCAAGTAAGGCTTAGCTAGTGTTCTAAATTCCTGGTATAGGTATATCAGTAAAAAAATCACAATCTTGATCTTAGTTACATTTTATAAGAGGAGGACAGACAGCACATATAGATAATAACAATAAGTGAATTATGCAGTGATTTAGAAGGCAATAAAGTCCATGAAAAATGATAGAGCATTGAATGAGGTACTGGGAAAGCTGAAACACTGGGATGAATGGGGCAGTTGGCACTCACAATTTAAAACAAATGATAGGATGAAATTTCATACTAATGCAATTATTCTGCAAAGACTTGAAAGAAGTGAAGATGTTATCAGTATCATATCCATTAAAAGATCAGTACAAGCAGACAGAGCAGCTAGTGTATAGGCCTTAAGGTGACAGTGTGCTTTGGTATAACAGAGAAATAAGGAAAACAATGTGTCTGGAACAGTCTAACCCAGAAGGGTAAAATATAATGGAGAAGGGAGGTTGAAGCCAGATCATGCAGGACTCTAAATGACTTGAATTTGAATAGGGTCATTTGCATTTTTTCTGTTGTGAATAGACTATAAGAGAGTAATAACAGTATTATAGTAAACCTGTTAAGAAGCTGCAGAAATGACTCAAGTCCGAATTGATGATGTTTTAACCCACAGTGGCAATAGTGCTTCTAGCAGTGAAAAGTGATTTGAGTTTAGATCTGTTGTGAAGATAGAACCAGCAATATTATTTAATATATTATATATGGATTATGAGAAAAAAATGAAAAGTTATGAACAACTCCAGGGCATTTGGCCTTGGTAAATGGAAGGATGGAGTTATCATTCACTGAAATAGTAATGGTTGCTAAAAGAGCCAGTTTGGATAGAAATTTAAATGTTGAGTTTTGGATGTGTTAAGTTTGGGGGATATCTATTATTCATCTATATAGAAATGTCCAATAGGCAGATATGTGAGTATGGTGTTCAGGAAAAACAAATCTAGACTGAAGAGATAAAGTTTGATATATAAATGATATTTTACATCAGGAGATACTTAAGATCAGGAAACTTAATGGAATAAATATAGAAAGAGAAAAGGAAAATCTCCAACATTGCAAGGTGAGGGACAATAAGACATGAAAACACAATTAAATATATGTTAACCTGAATAAAGATGGAAGAAAAGATAATAAGACAGGGATAAAAGTTTATAGACTCAACCAATAACAATTTTATTAATGTGGAAAATAGATGCAGTTGTGTTATGAGACCCAAGTAATTGAAAACATAACAATTTTTTATCAGAAAGTAGGATACATAAATTTGAGACATTAACATAAGCCTTCTATTGTAATTTCCAAAGTGTAGAAAATATGCTAATAAGTTTAGATAGAAATTTCAAAAATTTATATGGAACCATAAACAACCCAGAATAGCCTCATCAACTTGGAGAAAGAAGAACAAAGTAGGAGGGATCACAATAACTGATATTAAACAATATTACAAGGCCACTTTAATCAAAACAGTCTGATACTGGCATAAGAAGAGACACATAGATTAATGGAACAGAATGGAGTGCCCACAAATAAACTCACATCCCTGTGGTAAATTAATATTTGACCAAGGGGACAGAAGCATAAAATGAAGTAAAAATAGCATGTTCAACAAATGGTGTTGGAAGATCTGGACAGTTAAACACAAAAAAATAACACTTCCCAAAATCCTCAACCACCAACTTACACCATACACAAAAATAAATTCAAGATGGATAGCATAGGCAGGAAAATTTCACATATTCCAAGCAGCAATATTTTCATTGATATGTCCCCTAGAGCAAAAAACACAAAAGAAAGAATAAACAAACAGGACTTCACCAAATTAAAAAGCTTCTGCATGACTAAAGAAAATATCAGCAAAATAGAAAACTGAACAAACCACATGGGAGATATACATCTTTCAATGATACCTCAGACATGGGTTTGAATTACAAAATATATAAAAAACCCACATGACTCCACACAAGGAAGACAGAAAATCCAATTAAAAATGGGCAAGGGACCTTAACAGACACTTCTCCAAGGAGGACATACAGAGGGCCATATGAAAGGATACTCAGTATTGCTAGCCATCAGAGAGATGCAAATTAAAACTACAAAGAGATGCCACTTCACACCTATCAGAATGACCATCATAAACAGTTCAACGAACAAGTTCTGGCAAGGTTGTGGAGGAAAGGGAATCTTAGAACACTGTTGGTGGGAATGCAGACTAGTGCAGCCACTGTGAAAAATGTCATGTAATTTCCTCAAAAACTAGAAACAGAATTGCCTTTTGATCCTGCAATTCCACTCCTTGGATTATACCTTAAGAATCCTGAAGCACCAATTCAAAAGAGCCTAGGTACCCCAATGTTCATAGCAGCACAATTTATAATAGCCAAGTGCTGGAAGCAGCATAAGTGCCCATCAGTGGATCAAAAAACTGTGGTACATTTATACAATGGAATTCTACACAGCAGAAAGAAGGAGCTCCTACCCTTTGCAACAGCATGGATGGAATTGGAGAACATTATGCTCAGTAAAGTAAGCCAGGAGGTGAAAGACAAATACCATATGATCTCACCTACAAGTGGAACCTAATCAACAAAATAAAAAAGTGAACTAAATAGAACCAAAGACGTTGAAATAAAGAACAAACTGACAGTATACAGAGGGGTGGCAAGGGATGTAACAGAGAAAGAAGGGGAAAGGTCAAGTCAAGGAACATGTGTAAAGGACCTATGGACAAAGCCAATGTTGCGGGGGGATTGAATATGGGAGGTGGGCATTGTAGAGTGGGGGAGAGTACTGGGGGGGGGGGGATGAAGACAACTGAAATTGTACAACAATAATAAAAAAGAAAATTTTAAAAAAGAAATAGCCTGAGATAAAAATCTAAATATTACTGACTTTTTTGTTTTTTTCCTTGAAAATAATGAAAAAGTATATTAATGGCAAGATGCTCTAATGTCATAAAGAATGGGTTATATATCAGCTGTGTAATTTACGTACTTCTCGAATGTCATTTGAAGGGTGAAAGCCTATTTGAAGTTGCAAATTGAAACTGATGGAAAACTCTCCATACTAACATTATTATGGTTTGACCAATTGGGGGAAAAAAACTTCATGAAAATGAACAAAATAATATATTCATTTTCTCTGAACTCTTTATTCTTTAGCACAATGCTCAGTTCTGCTCTATCTAGTAAAACAAAATGAAAAATAGAATAAATTTAAAATGAACGTGGTATCAGAATTTGAGTGTTAATTATAGAAGACTCAGATTATGCATTATGTGTGCAGAGAATGTGAAATTGATATATTTCTTATTGAATATAAATTATATATTCAATAATAAATATATTTCTAATATAATATTAGCTGTAGTATAATATGTATTTAGTATATATTTACTCATTTATTATTTTGAAATATTTCCTAAATTTCCAAACTGCCCTGGTTGGTAGAGCTCAGTGGATTGAGCACGGGTCTGAGAACCAAAGAGTACCAGGTTCGATTCCCAGTCAGGGCACATGCCTGGGTTGCAGGCCAGGTCCCCAGTAGGGGGTATACAAAAGGCAAACACACATTGATGTTTCTTGCCCTCTATTTCTCTTTCCCTTCTGCTTTTTCTAAAAATAAAATAAATAAAATTGTTAAATAATTTTTAAAAAATAGTATTCCTAAATTTCCAAACTATATATTAACAAAATACTGGAAGATGATTTATTATTGTGGTAGACTAATAGCAATTCTATACAACTTCATATATTTCTCTGTTTCAAATGTGGTTTTGAAGTTTCTTTCTTCAATATGTAGAGTACATTCTGTCATATGTTCATTCTTAGCTATCCATGACTTACTTTGACTAACAGCAAATAGTGGAATTGATGTGATAGCCCTGAATCCAGACCAAAGATAGGATATTTCCAACCTTTTTTTTTAGATCACTAGCTACATGGTGAGCGAAGGTACACACTAACTTGATAGAAGATAAGAGATGACATGAAACACAGTGAAATCAGCCTGGTTGTCTCCACAAAACTTCACAGATATGAGAAGGTTCATCTCACACAAGCAATACAATCTATTCTGTACACAGGTGAAAGCAGACACATGAAGATTCCTCACTGAGTCCAGCTCAGATTAAAAGAGAAGCCACTCTGATCCATTGATTTATGAGCAGTACACATTAATAGTTACGATGGCTAATTTATGTTATCTGTTCTCTTGTTTGTTGTGGTAAAACATACATAAATTTAACTGTCTTAAATGTTTAAGTGTACGATTCTGTGGAATTAACCACACTCATATTGTTGGGCAACCGTCACCAGCATCCATCTGCAGAATATTTTTACCACCCCAAACTGAATCTCTCGTAATGAGTAGAGAAGACTTCGCCAGCACCTTCTCCTCTAAACTCCTACTAAATTAAGATTTACTGTTTAAACATTTGCAAGTACCTAATATAAGTTGAGGTATATACTAGTTGTCCTTTTGTTCTGTCTTATTTCACTTAGCACAAAATTATCAAATTTCATCTATGTTGTGGTATGTATGTGAATTTCACTCCTTTTTAAGTCTGCATTATATTCCGATGTATTCATAAATCACTTTTTGGTTATCTACTCATTTACTGATTGACACATGGGTTATACATCTTGTAACTGTTATGAATAATGCTGCCATACACATCGATGTACAAATGTTTGAGTCCCAACTTTCTTTTGTGTATATATCTAAAGGTGGAACTACTGGATCATTGGGTAATTTTCTATTTATTTATGTTTTTTAGTAAGTGCCATACTATTTTCTGCATTGGCTAAACTAGTTACATTCCCATCAGGAATAGACGAACATTCCAATTTCTCTACATTGTTGAGTAGTCAGTTTTTGTTTTGTTTTTGTATTTACTTTTTCAATAGTAATCAATCAAATAGGTGTTTTGAAAATGTTAACACTTGTTTTGTGGCCTACCATATGCTTTCTGCTGGAGAATGTTGCATATGCACTGGAGAAAAATGTGTACTCTGCTATTGTTAGATGGAGTGCTCTGTATATTTGTATATCTGTTAGTTACAGTTGATTTATAGTGTCATTCAACACTGTATTCCCTTATTGCTTTTCTATCTTCTTCCTGTTATTAAAAGTCAATTATTGAAGATTTTGACTCTTATTAAAACTTTTCATCCCTTGAATTATGCCAAAGTTTGCTTCCTATGTTTTAGAGCTCTGATGTTAGGTGCATGTATGTTTATAACATCCATTTATATCTTTGTGGTGAATATTGCAACCATTGTTATTTAGTACAGAAATATAAATAAGGTGGTCTTTTTCAGTGCCTCTATTCAATACTTTAGCAAATATCATGTGAAAGTAATGCAACATATAAATATAAAAAGCAAAAATAATAAAAATTGAGAAGTAAAAATTTCGGCAATTTTCTGAAGGAAAAGAAAGAATGGTATCCAAATATTGGTACAGATCAGCTTTTCCTTGATAACAGGAGTATGAAAACTAACATGAGTGCAAATGCAATAGGATTCTTGTAATTGGAAACAAGTAGTTTTACAAGTTTCCCCTGCCCTACTGCCCCAACTTCCACAGTCAATCTCCCCCCACGCAATGTCTGTGCTCATGAGTCCCCTAGTCCTGTTCTTTGCCTTGGCCTTTCCTTTCCCCCATTATTTCCCTCTTCCCTCGCCTCTTGTCACTGTCAGTTTGTTCTTTATTTCCATGTCTCTGGTTCTATTTTGCTCACTTGTTGATTTCATTGATTAGGTTCCACTTATCAGTGAGAACATGTGGTATTTGTCTTTTACCTCCTGGCTTATTTCACTAAGCATAATGCTCACCAGTTGCATCCATGTTGTCATGAAGGGTTTCAGTTCCTTCTTTCTTTCTGCTGAATAGAATTCCATTGTGTAAGTGTACCACAGTTTTTTGATCCACTCACTTACTGATGGGCACCTAGACTGTTTCTAGCATGTGGCTATTATAGATAATGCTGGTATGAACATTGATGTTCATAGGCTCTTTAGAATTGGTGCTTCAGGATTCTTAAGGCATAATCCTAGTAGTGGGATCACTGAATCAAGGGCAGTTCCATCTTTAGTTTTTTGATGCAATTCTATACTGTTTTCCACAAGGTTTTGATCTTTAAAATATGGAAAGAACTTACATGACTCCACACGAGGAAGACAAACAATTCAACTAAAAAATGGACAAAAGACCTGAACAGATACTTCCTTTTCCAAGGAAGACAAAGAGAGGGCCCAGAGACATATGAAAGGATGCTCAGCGTCACTAGCCATCAGCAAGATGCAAATTAAAACCACAATGAGATGTCACTCGCACCTGTCAGAATGGCCATCATAAACGAATCAACAAACAAGAAGTGCTGGCAAGGTTGTGCAGAAAAGGCAACCCTAGTGCACTCTCGGTGGGGATGCAGACTAGTGTACCCACTCTTGAAAACAGTGGTGTTTCACTTTTCTTCAAAAAGCTAAAAATGAAACTGCCTTTTGATGCAGTGGTTCCACACTTGGGATTATACCCTAAGAATCCTGAAACACCAATTGAAAAGAACCTGTTAATGCCAATGTTCATAGCAGCATGATTTATACTAGCCACATCTAGAAACAGTCTAAGTATCCATCAGTAAATGAGTGGTTCAAAAAAATGTGGTACATTTACACAATGGTATACCACACAGCAGAAAGAAAGAAGGAACTGGAGAGTGTTATGCTGAGTGAAAAAAGCCAGGTGGTGAAAGACAAATGCCGAATGATTTCACCCATAAGTAGAATGTAATGAACAAAACAAACAAGCAAGCAAAAGGGAACCAGAGACTTTGAAATAAAGAACAAAGTGACAAGTGACCAGAGTGATGGGGGAGGGGAACAGAGGGAAAAGAAGGAGAAGGTGCAAATCAAGGAATGTGTATAAAGGACCCATGGACAAGGCCAGACAACAGAGTGGGGATTGACTGTGGGAGCCTGGACAAGGGGGTACAGTTGGGTGGGGAAAGGGAGAGCCACAGGGAAAAATGTGGGGCAACTGTAATTGAACAAGAATAGAAAAGTACTAAAATGTACAGGAAACACTATAGTAGATTAGAAAAATGAATACAAAATGTGTGTTATTAATTGGAAATAAAGTAGATGTGCCAATAAAGTGGAATATCTCTTAAAATCAAAAGGCTGTTATGCTGTATATAGTGGAATATGCATGGTTAAGTTAAAAACAGCAAAGCTTCAATTAATAAAGCTTTGTGTCAAACAGTTGCATGGTCTGAGGTAAGTATGGGTGTGGGTGTCTCCAGTATACAATCATAAAACATTAGAAACAATCTTCTAAAAAACAGGAAAAATCACAGAACACCTACTCTCAAAAATCCATCAGATAATGTTTTGCATGTCCTAGGAAATCATTATGATAAAGTAAGTAAACTATTTGTAATATATAATTATTAAAAAGTACTACACAAATTTTCATTATATTTATGATCTTTTATTTCCATAAAATCTAAGGGCATTTTTTAGAAATAATGATAGAGTTCACCAAGAGTTTGGAAATATGACTAATATACCAAGAAAAATTAAATTCTACTTGGCCCAAGACTAGACTGTGCTTTTAGAGAATTCTATTTACTTCCCAATAAATATAGACCTATACTTCTAAGTGTGTTTCTTCTAGATATTTGCACCAATTGCCTGCTACTTCTAAACTAAATTACATATATTATTTAGTATTTAAAAGATTCTTTGTTATGTGTTTGACTTTCAAAATGTTTTAGAATAAAGATAATTAACAGAAGTATTTTTCCATGGTATCTTATTTTTAGAAACATAACTGACATTCAATGACATGTAGGGAACATTTAAAATAATAGCATGTTACTATTTATTGGATACTTCTCAATCTTTTTAGTTTCATTTCCATTAGCTACCTTAATATATCTTTGATTTATGACTCTGCCAATAAAATACCTGATGCTAATCATGATTGGTTGTTGAATTAATGATCTATTCTAATGTACATTATAGACTATTTTGTAGTTGATAATGATGTTTATTAACTATGCAAATATTTGTACAATGAGTGGATTTCCAAAGTAAAACCACTTATTTAAAAATCATGAGGATGATTTTTGGCAGAATCTTCTGGCAAGTAATAGAGACTTACCTTCAAATGTTATGCTTTTAATATCTTTCTGTATTAGTAAACTGCAGGTTATAACAAAGGAAACATCTGTTTAAGAAATCAAAATAATATAAATAATCAAATTTCTTTTGTATTCATATTCCATCCAACTGTGTCATGTTATGCTCTCTATGAAAGTATTCTCATAAAGAACATAATGACTGTATTATAAATTACTATTATAAATTACTGACATCTTTAGGTAAATTTGTCTGATTTTTTTCTTTATTTCAAAATAAGTTTAAACCAGGTATATTACATGAAACAGATTTACAACACTTAGCTAAGAATTCTAATTTTACATAATAATATAAATAAAACATTTATCAAAAATAACAGAATATAAACTATTGTTAGTATTTAGGCTTGAAAAACAAATGCTAAAAACCTTTAGGCTTGAAAAAAATGCTAGAAATGAAAATAAAGTCAAAACCGGTATATTTCACGAAGAATAACTATAAATGCATTCTAGGCCTTTTATTATTTCCATGGAGTTGAAGTTTTATTAATTATTATTAGTTTTTCTTTATCAAGAATTCATAAAACACTGTATTATCTACAGTTAATACTATATTTTTTCAGAGTGGAGCATTTGATTGAAAATAATCACCCGTATTTTAATTCCTCTCTACAGTTTTATGACAGCACAGTAACTGATTATTTTGGTGTTAATATAAACTGAGAGGTCCTTATACAAATTGGTTTTGTTATTAACCCTTGGAAATCTTTCAGATTGTTTTATTGATTTTATAGGTAGATACTGACATTAATTGCAAATGGAATTTTTCACATTGCATTTTTATTAATTAATTTGTTTTTAAATATTGTATTGATTTGTTTAGACAAAGGACAAGGGAGGGAGAAAGAGGAAAACATCTAGTGGTTGCCTCTCCTTACATACCCTGACCGTACAACAAACCTGCAGTTCAGGTGTATTCCCTGTTTGGGAACCCAACTGGAAACCCTTCACTTTGCAGTAGGAAACACCAACATAGTGAATATGGTGCTACTATTTTAAAAATGTAATGATGTAGTAAATGATACAGAAAATTGTTAGAATATCAACCTAACCACCTTCCTAATCACAAATAGGAATGTCAACCCTTGTGCATGTGAATCTTTTTAAATTTGGTTAATTTTTTATAAGTAAAACATATTTGGGTGACAAAAATTACTCCAATCACAGAAAAAGAAATACCAAGTTGTACTTCAAAAAGATTTTTAGCAATTTACAGTCTGATTATAAGTTTTGAAAATAAGTTTTAGCTACAAATTGTTCTAAACAGAATTTTTTCAATACATTAGCCCATTAAATGAATAACATTATATTTTATTTAAATAAATTTTTATTCCTTTGTAAATTTATGGGATGCTAAGTTTTTATCTTTGGAAGACTAATTTTTTAAAAACTTTAATATTTTATACTATATTTTTAAGGTATTTTATGACACAAACTCATGAATTTGATATAAATATATGTCAATATATCTAATATTTTCTCCTAATCAGAAATAATTTTTAAAATATTTCTTTATTGTATTTTTGATTTAAAAAGTTTTATTGATGATTTTGTTTGTTTGTTGTAATGCTTTCAAATAATATTTATAACCTGGAGTTTCATAGCTTTTAAGGAATCAGCTCTGAGTTATTTTTATTATTTTTTATACTTCATACTTAATTATTGTTTTAATTTTTCATGTGAAATTTTATTGACTCTACATTTTAAGACTGAGACCTACTCAGAGGACTACAGAATACTTCCCTTCCCCTCACACTTCATGATTGTAATATTTAGGGGTTATTTATAGCAGTTTCTTTCTACCTACTTCATCATGTCTGGTACCAAGAAAAAAAATTGTTCAGTACACCATAAGGCCAAAACTACAATTTGTAGAAATAAATCAATCAATAGAATCAGACAAATCATGGATGTTGAAATTATCAGGCTGGGAATTTTAAACAACTATGATTAATCTGCTAAAGGCACTAATGGCAAAGTTTGCAGCATGCAAGAACACATAAACAATAAATGTATAGAAAATAAAATACTAAAAAAGAATCAGAAATACCAGTCACAACAATTATGGTAACAGTAATGAGAACTGCTTTTGACAGGCTCTTTAGTACATTGAAAATTACTGAGGAAAAAAGTATATCATTTATAGGATATGTCAAGAATTCCTGGCCCTGGCCTGGTACTCAGTTGGTATGAGCGTTTCAGCAATAAACCAAGGTTGCAAATGCTATCTTCAGTCAAGTCACATCCAAGTATGAACCAGTGAATGCATTAATAAGTGGAAAAACAAGTTGATGTTTCTCTCACTCTCTCTCTCCCTTACTCTGTCTCTTAAAATCAATAATAATAATAATAATAATAATAATAATAATAATAATAAAAGAATCCTCAAAAAACAAAAAATAAAGATAACAAAAAATGAAAACATATGTTAAACAATGTCCAAGAAGCATGGGGGCAATTGTGGTTTACATAAAATTAATGGAAATAGTAGAAGGAGAAGAAGTTAGAAAAAGAAATTAAGTAAATATTTCTAAAACATATTGGCAGATAATTTCCCCTGAATTAATGTCAGACACCAAAACACAGATCAGTTGAGAAAACACCAAGCAGAATAAATGTCAAAAGAACTCTACTTCAGTATAACATTTATAAATTAAAGATGATAAATGTAGATGTAAAAATCCCAAGGAAGTTTGAAATTAAAAAAAAAAAAAAAAACACCGTTACTTATAGCCCTAGCTATGTGGCTCAGTGGATTGAGTGCCAACCTGGGGATCAAAGTGTCTCCAGTTCAATTCCCAGTCTAGGGCACATGCCTGGATTGCAAGCCAGGTCCCCAGTAGGGGATGTGCGAGAGGAAACCACACATTGATGTTTCTCTCCCTTCTTTTCTCCCTCCCCTCTCTAAAATAAATAAATAGTTTTTTTAAAAAAAATCTTATAAAGGAAGAAAGGTAAAAATTGGATGCTATTTCTCATACACCATGCAAACAAGAGGACAATAGGTGACATATTTAGTGTTGAAAGAATACACCAACTTAAGATTCTTTACTTTGTAAAATTATTCTGCAAAAGTGAAGAAGTAAAAAGAACTTTCTCAGAGAAATAAAAATGAGAGAACTTGTAGTTGCAGACTTCAACACCCCTTTTTCATAAATGGAGAAACCCAGCAGGCGGAAAATCAGTGAGGACATGGTTGAACTCAATGCCATTAATCAACGGGGTATAATTGACATCTATAGACTACTTCGAACAACTGCAGCAGAGTGCACATTTTTTTCAAGCTTACATGTAACATTCATAAAAAATAGACCACACTTTAGGCAATAAAATGAACCTTAACAAATTTAAAGTAATAGAAATCATACAATGTCTGCTCTTATACCATATGGAGTTAAACTAGAAATTAAAAACAGAAAATATTGGAAAATTCCCAAATAACTGGAGATTAAAAAAATCACTTCTAAATAATACATTGTTCAGAAAAGTTATCTCAAGAGCAATTAAAAATATTTTTGAACTCAATTATAATGAAAACACAACTTATCCAAAACTGTATTATACAGTGTAAGCAATGCATATAAGAAAATGTATTCCATTGAATGCATATATAGTAATTCCTCAAAATTGTCAAAAGGTTTTTAGAAACTGCAGTCTTAAGCATAACAACAAATAATGAAACCAATTTTACCTTTAGCACATTTCTGCTCACAGTAACATCACAAAAATTCTAAATAAGGACTCAAAATACTTCTAATGTTAGATATTGGAATCAATATGTGCTATGCATATATTTAAGGAAAATTAGTAAAAATAAGATGATTCAAGTTCAGGTTTGTGGGTGACTGGAGCTTATCCTAGTGCTCAGAGTGCCTGGCGAAAACCAACCCTGGAATGACTTTATGTTTCCATCACATGTCAGACTCACACAAACACTCACACTCACTCATATCGGGATAATTCTGACATACCAGTCACTCAAATGTACACATTCTGGGGGTGTGGGAGGAAACCAGAGTACCCAGAAACATTCAAGCAGAAATGGGGAGAATATGCAAATTCCACACCAACAGTGGCGCCAGCCAGGAGTCAACTATTTTTTCTCATCGATGTTATTACAAAATGCTGTTGAACAAAACAATTCCATTCAAGAACCTGCTATTTTGCAAAATATGAAAGATCTAAAATAACAGTCTAAGTTTTTACTTTAGGAGATTAAATCCTAAGTCAGCAGATTTAGAAAATAAGAATTAGAGTGGACGTCAATAAAATTGAAAACAGAAAATCAATAGATAAAATCAATGTAAACAAAAGCTAGTTATTTGAAAAGATCATTTAACATCATAGACCCCTCAACAGGTTAAGAAAAGAAAAAAAGAAGAGGCTGGGTCTAAGAAAAAAAAAAGAAGAGAGAGAAATTACTAATACCATAAATGAAATAGGGAACACCATGGCAGCAAACGTAGACATTAAAAGGATAATAAAGAAATGCTATGGATAACTCTATGGCTACACATTTGATGACTTACACGAAATGGACCAATTTCTTGAAAGATACAGCCTGCCGAAATTCACATCAAAGACATCTACAAACTGAATAAATCTGTAACTACTAAAATTGATAAAGACTGTCTACAAACACCTAGAGCTAACATCTTTCTTAATAGTGAGAAACAAAGATTTCCAATAAAATCAGGCACAAATCAAGGATATCCTCTCTCAACACTCCTTTGTGTCACACAGGAAGTGTTAGCTAATGCAATAAGGCAAAACCAAAACAAAATAAAAAATCAAACAAAATACAAAACAACAAGAAATGCAAGTATCAAGATTGAGAAAGACAGCAAAAAACTTTCTGTGTTCACAGATGACATTATCAGCTGTGTATAAAATTCAAAAAAATCAACAAAAATATCTTCTGAGTCTAGTAAGAGATAATAACAAGGGTGCATGAATACCAGCTGAATATACAAATCATCTCTTTCCTATATATCTGTAATCTCAGAAAAATCCCACCACATTTTATTTAGATATTAACAAAATGATCCTAATGTTTGTAATGAAAGACAAAAGATCCTGAATACCCAACACAATATCGAAGAAAAATAAAGTTGATTATCTGATGCTACTCAACTTCAAGACTCACTATGAAGCTACAGTAATAAAAACAGTGTTGTGTTAGTAAAAGAGTAGGCAAATATATCAATGAAAAGAACAGTACAGAAATAGACACCCACAAATATAGACAACTAATCTTTGACAAGGGAGCAAAGACAATATAATGGGGCAAAGATAGTCTCTTCAAAAATTGTGCTGGAATAACTGGACATCTACATGTAAAAAAATAAATCTAGACACTGACCTTACATCTTTCACAGAAATTAACTCAGACTTGATTATTGACCTAAAGGTAACACTGAAAACATTAAACCTCTTACAAGATGTGCCATAGCAGGTGTGGCTCAGTGGCTTGAGCATTGTCCTGTAAACTGGAGGGTTGCTGGTTCGATTCCTGTGTGCAGGCTTGAGAGAGGCAACCAATCAATGTTTCTTTCCCTCTCTTTCTTCCTCCATTTCCCTCACTGCAAAAATAAATATATATAATCCTTAAAAATACTCTTAGAAATATAGGAGACAATTTAGATAACTTTGAGCATCCATGAAAAAATAATTGATAAAATGAACTTCAAAAATTAAAAATTTATGTTCTTCAAAAGAAAATGTCAAGGAAATGAGAAGTCAAGCAACAGAATGGGAGAAAATGTAATAGTGTTGTTTATATATACAAATGATTCTTAAAATTCAGTAACAGGAATATAAACAACACACTTAAAATGGGTCAAATTCCTTACCAGATATCTCACCAAATATACCGATGGCAAACAAACACAAAAAGTTACAGCATATCATATTTCATCAGGGAAGTGAACATTAGCAATGTGATCCCACTACACATCTCTCAGGATAACCACGAGTCCAGAACTCTGACACCAAATGCTAATGAGGATGTATTGAAACCCAAACTCTTTCACTTCTTGCTGGTGGGAATACAAAACGGCACAGCCATTTTTGAAAGACACTTTGGCTATTTCTCATGAAACTAAACACACTATACTGTACAGTCTAGCAATTGTGCTGCTTGGTATTTGCTTAAAGTAGTTTAAAACTATGTCTATACAAAAACCTGGCAGTGAATATGAATAGCAGCTTCATTATAATTGCTGAAACTTGGAAGCAAAAGTGATGGTGAATGTCTAAATAAGCTGTGGTACATTTAACGGAATGGAATATTATTCAGCAAAAGGAATTGACCTATAAAGCAATGAAAATACGTGACAGAACCTTAAATGCATATTATTAAGTGAAAAAAGCCAATCTATAAAGGCTATATACTATATAATTCCAACTGTATGACATTCTGAAAAATGCAAAACTATGGCTACAATTAAAAAAAAATAGTCATTTCCACAGATGGTGACAGGAGTACACAGAGCATAGAGAATTTTGGAGGCAATGAAAATATTCTCTGACATTATAATAATGGAAGTATGTATCTTACAATTGCCCCGTATCATCTCCAATACTTGTTTTTACTAGGTAAATAATTTTTACCATTGTAATAGTAATAGTAAATCTAACTGTGGATAATTTAATTCTTTTGAATTTGAAAACTGTTAAGTATCCCTCATATATCTCGGTTAACATTCTCTAAATCACTACCTAGGAAAAATAGAAGTCGTGTATTTCTGGTGAGGTTATTATTGTGATATATGACTATAAGTTTTAAAAATCTTAACTGTGTTTTAGTTTGCTTTGTTTCACAAAATGTCAAAGTGAAATGATCAATATCTGTAATACACTACTGAGTGAAATAATAGATTAACTCTATTTGAACAAGCTTTTACTAATAACCACTTATATTTCTGTAAATAAATATGCCACTATGACAGGCAGTTACACAGGGTTAGTGTAGACATATATTTACTCAGAACAAATCTGCCTGTGCTTATGTTCACCCTTCTCTGAATGTGAATATAAACATTATATTCAACTCAAACCTTGTACTTATTACACTTCTATGCCTCCATTAATGCACAAAAATAAATTGGAATGCATCACAATGTCTTTTCTACCTTTTTTACTATTTTATTTTTTATGACTATAGAAGATACTAAAAATATCCATCTGTGTTGTTGCACTTAAAATTTTTGAGATTTGGAATCAAGCTTAATTATTTTGCTTTATTTATTATTTTTTTGTTTTACACTAAGTGATCCCTCATTAATTATATCTATGTAAAGAGTTTATTAATTTAATTCAGTTCATTAAAAATGTTTTTAGAGTATATAATATTGGAGTATACAATGTTACATATAATTATATTATAAAATAATGGATAAGCTGTGGTCTTGACCCAAAGGAGGTGATGATTTGGTTCCATGCGCATGCGCACGCGCGCACACACACACACACACACACACACACACAAGCAATTGCAATAAGACATAGAGACTATTAGGATAAGGGACTATATTAGAGCCTGAGGAGATTATGTAGGGGGTGCTCAATGTTGTTCCACAGTGGTGCTCTTTCACTTCTAGTGAGCTAAAGTGTTCATGTACAAACGTGTCGTGTGTTACTAAGAAACTTATTTGTCTTGATGCCATAGGCTTTGTCAAGTTGGGGCCTCATCTGAAATATAGGAAAACGAAAGCTAGTTTATAATATTTCCATGTTGTGTGGACTGAAAAGCTCATACAGTAGCTTTACAAAAGCTTTCAACAGTTCAATCTTATATTCATTACTCAGTTATCAAGCCAAATTAGACCAAATTCAAAATCATTACTGTAAACACATAAGATGATTGCATAGTTAACTCAGTAAATACAGTATCTTACCTGTATAAGTATTGGTTTTCCTAATAAAATCACTGAATGAAAGTCAAATATGCATTTATAAGAATGCTTTATTTAAATAATAATTCAATAAGCAATAAATATATTTGTTCATCTTGCAAATGCTAATGTGCTTTATCTATTGTTGATGTCAGCAAATTTAAGTGCAGTTTTCAAGGAAAAAATGATTATTTTCAATTTAAAGAACTATTATATTGACACGATTAAATTTCAGAGGTAATGACCTTAATAATCAAAACCAACATAAAAATAATGGCTTTAATAATGTATGATTTCCTTTTAATTTCTATGCAGTTTGTAGAAAAAAAAAAGAGAGAAAGACCTCAACATCCAAACTTCTCTTTGAAAACTTTTACAAATGTTACAGTATATATTTTTGAGAGTGCTCCAAGATAAAAATTGTGAAAATGACCTTTACTTTTATGCTTTTATTTTCTTGATGTGCTAGCCTGGGTCATCATTTTATGCACTATTTATACTCCTTTTTATGGGAAAGCTGACCTTTACTGGAAATTAGATATGAACAGAATACAAATGTGCAAGCATACTTCTTATATACTTGAGAAAAATCAAAGGAATGATAAACAGATAAGGAGAGTATCTGTGAAAGATGCCATATAAAGTGTATCTTTCAGGTTACAGTTTATAAAAACCAATTACAGTTTTGTAGTTCTCTAGGTTATTTTATCAGTGCTTGAAATAAATAAGATGAGGCTGGCACTAACATGCAATGCCCTTGAACAAATAACTCTTTAAATTTTGCTAACACAATGTAATAATTATAAAATGTTGTATTTAAATTTATACTAAATTAGAGTGTATTTAAAATATACAAAAATAAAATATGCAAATAAAGCTTAAACTCCATGATTGATCAGTAAAATAAAAGTGAGAAAATTTTAAATCAGGTCAAAGATAATAATGATTTGAAATAATAGCAAAATAAAGTTGATTTGTTGCATGTTAAAATTGTTCCTAAAATTAAACAATATTGACATTAACAGAGACTTAGAATGACCATGAATTAATTAATAGTAGATACAATACTGATGTTCTAAAACTATATTATTTTCATTAAAAAGTAGAATATTTAATTGATAAAAATTTGAATGAGTGTACTGGACTAATGAAAAATATTTAAAATCCTGTCTAGGGTAACCTTTTAAAAAATATTTCAGTTGCTATGAAAACATAAACAAATAAATTAAAAGAAATAATCATTTATTTAAAATTTCTCACTTTAGTTTTTCAGTGTGGCAGAAAATGCATTTGTCTATCAAAATACATTCTGCTTCTCTTTGTGGAGTAGAGAGCATTCCAAAGCTAAAGTCAGACATGACCGTGTGAATACATTCACACCAGTGGATTTTGTGGAGAATAATGCCTGCCTGCTCTAGACCTATGGACTAGGAAAGCTATAGGCAGAATGACCTTGAAAGTCACATCTTGAAGTTGACTGAGAAATCAGCAAAGAGTACAGCTCCTGGGGACTTACAAGCAGAATTTGATATGGGTGAAATAAACTTATATAAATACAAATGTAAATATAAATGTAAATATAAAT
>PVIA01006295.1:26759-99853 GCA_004024845.1 Tonatia bakeri | reverse complement strand
AGTGTATGAAAGAAATCACAAAGCCATGTATTTTTAAATGCAAAATGAATATTTCAGACCATGAAAACTATAGGTATTCAAGGGAAGAAGGTGGAACTTGAGGTGGACGTCAAACAAGGCTTTTGTTAGGAATAGGCAGAAAGAAATGGGGATAGTCAGGTGAAATGCATGGTTTCAGCAGAGGCAGACATGTACTTATTGTCCATGGCCAACAAGAAAACCAGTCTGACTGGAGAGGATGGTTTGTTAGGGAGCAGTCAAGGTAAGAACAGAAAGGTATGCTAAGGCCTGGTTGTGAACAACCTTGATTGGCATCCTGAGGAGTTTGCACTCTATGCTGTAGAACACATTGTAGCTTTTTGAGCAGTAAAGGGTGAGTTAGGCAGATTAAGTTGATTCAGAATCCAGAGTAAATTGAATCCATGAGTATTAGACTAGAAATTACAGAAAGGTTAATATAATCCAGATTTGAAGTGGTAGTTCACTGCTGCATAGATGATTCAGATTTTATCACCAGGCCCATTCTCACTATCAAGTTCAAAGCCTGTGTACAGCAGTTCCTCAAATAACGTTGTTTTGTTCAATGCCATTTCGTTATAACATTGATGAGTTGCTATAGGAACTTAACTCTTGTTGATATCAACTAGTGTATGGTAAAATTGATTTCCTTATATGTTGTTTCACTTAAAAGTCACAGAACCTGTCACCAATATTTAACAAAGATTTACTGTATATTTTCAAGGACTTCTCTGACACAGCCATCTGAATGGAGGATTGCCATCTTAAACTCTCAACATCCCTAAAATTAGCGATTCAGACTTAAGTACTTTTATTAAAGGCCTTACCATTCTTTTGGGACTGTGGTAACACAATTGCCTTGTCCACATTCAGCTGGAACTTGTGTTGCAGGTTAATACTTTTATTGTGGAGACCTAAATAAAGTGGACACATAGAGGAAGGGGCAGTTTATACCCACGGGTGAACATGATTCACAAAGGAAGGTGGTCCTGGAGCAGGGAACAGGAGGAGGAAGCTAAGAACAAGGAAAAGAGGACTGATGTTGATGTTGCGTGCAGCACATGCTGGGTCCTCTTTTGCAGCTGGAGGGTAGGGTATGTGGAGTGAGCAGAATGTCAGCAGATGAGGCTAGAAAAGGAGATGGGGGCCAGGATGTATTGGACATTGATCACCACACTGAAGGGTTTTCATGCTGTGGGGAAAGGGACCCACTGAGATTCAAAGCTGGGTCTTCAGTGATACAGAGCCACTGTTTTAGCTGTGTCTCCATTCTCAGTACCTTCATTCAGTTCTCTCATCGGTATCCTCAGCACTTGGTTACACGTCTGGGAGAGTTGGTCTGGTTAGGGAGCCTGGGCCCCACGGTCTTGAAGGGCATGAATTATCGGGGTTGCTGGAGCCAACCTGTTACTCCGACCCACTCACCCCTCCCATCCTGGTGTCACCCATCTCTTGCTTTCCACCTGTAAAATATGCTTAAATATTCTTCACTTATCAAAAACCAATACTGTAGAAGACCTTTGCCTCCATCCCACACCCTCCTTAAATATCTTTCTCCCATCAGTACCAGACTCTCTAGACAAGTAGTCTGTGTCCAGTCTCTGTTGTCTTCATCTCCTCTTTAACCCGTCCTGCCCCTCCTTGTATTCTGTTTGAAGAGAACATCCATCCGTAGCCCCCACATACAAACCCAGGTGCATATTCTCCATTTTTCCGCTCGGCCTTTCTGCAGTACTTGACACCTTTCCTGCTCTGCTCCTAGCACCTCCTTTGCATTCGCCTGTGATTGTGCCAGTTCTTTGCTTGTCCTGAATGAGCAGCATTTTGACATTTTCTAGGGCTTGCAGGGTTCCCTGGTCCACCACCTCTCCTCTCTCAATGTACACTTTTCCTGAGCACTGATACCTCTCCTGCGTTCTCTTTGCCTCCCAGCTTTGTGCTCAGAAAGCCTCAGTCCTTACCACTCTTCTGGGTCTCCATGACTGTTTCTCTGTGTACACAAATGTCTCCACGTCTGTGTACAGGACACCTTTCTTTCTACCTCTTATTCAGAGTGCCTGTCAGGGGCCAGATACTATACCGGACACAAAGCAAGATCCCACCCTCAGTGAACAGAGGAGACAGACAGTAAATAGTTCTCTTGTCTCATGGCAGCAGGCTTAAAGGAAATAAATCCAAGAATGAAATGTCTTGGGGTCCTCAGATAGAAGGGATCCTTAGAAATAGTGGTCAAGGAAGACCTTTTGATAAAGGAACCTTTGTGTAGAGCAGTGATTTTCAACTTTTTTCATCTTGTGGCACACATAACTAATTACAAAAATTCTGTGACACACCAAAATATATGTTTTTTGCCAATCTGCAAAAAATAGTTATAATTTTGATTCATTCACATTGGATGATTATTGTTGTGTTGGCTGTTATCATTTTTATATTTGACACTGTAAAAGGAAAAGAGGTCAGGGCTGACTAAATAGTCAGGTATAACATGTTTAAAAAATTCTTGCTCAGACCTGGTGAAAAATCGCAGGTGTAGAGGCCTAAAATGATAAGAAAGAACAAGCCAGGAACAACCGAAGGGAGGCATTTCTAGACAGAAGGCCCTGTCAGAAAAGGAGCCCAACCAGGCAGAAGGAGCAAGGTAGGGGATGAAGCCAGAGAGCTACCCTGCTGGACCATCCTGTGCCCTCTTTGGGACAGCCAGCCCAGATGACGGTGAGAACTGTTGAGCACAGCATGAGTTGCCCTTTTGCAGTCTGGCTGTTGCCTCAAGCCTCATCCTTTTCTACCAGTGCCCTTTTCGTGTGGTTAAAGGGCCAAGACATCCCCTCCCTCAGGTATGGCATCTTGAGACAGCAGCTCCCTGACTAGTGACCTCCCTGCACATACCTTCTTCACCTCTTCCTCCCCTGCTCCTTCGGAGCTCTGTGCCTGGGTGTGTCCCAGGCATGTCCCCAGCCTGCCTGTCTCTGGGTTGGGGTGACACCTTTGTGCTTGCACAGCCATCTCCATTCACTGCTCTTAGGCACTGCTCCCATCCAGTGTGTGTTCAGCTTTCTCCCTGGATTGATCCATGATCTCCTCCCTGCTTTCTCTCTCTGGAACCAGACCCACAGTACATATCTGGGGAGGAGTGCTCTGTTCTCAGGGGCAGCAGGAGGGCCGCCTGTGGTAGAGGGAAGCTGGTGGAAGCCTGAAGCAGCAGTTCAGGGCTTAGGGGCTGTGTGATTCATTAGTCGTCCAAGAGGCTGTCCCAGGAGAGTGTCAAGGCGAGGAATGGTAGACAAGACAGAGGTCCAGATAGAGGTCAACAAGAAAAGGGTTGGGTTGGGCCCTCAGGAATCTCAGCCACTCTCCTGGTAACTGAAGTGCAAGACAGCAACGTTGGGAGGTAGGGAGGTGGCTTGTCTCATCCGGCTGCCCCAACCTACCCCGTGTCCTTCTCCCTTCAGACCTGACCCTTCCCCAACATGTATGGATAGAGCCCCTCAGCACCCCCAGGCAGTCCTACCCTCACCCACAGACAGGCTTGCAGGGCTGCTGTGAAGACAATACACATACCCCAAAGAAAGACAGACATAGGTAGACGTGTGGGGGGGTGTACACACACTTAGGGAACCCGGAGCCAGGGGAGACTCAGAATCGCACAGAAACACAGACACACAGACCTAAACATGGAGGGAATGGAGGACATGTATGCCAGGAGACTGTATCTCTGTATGTATGTGTATATAAATGAGTGTTTCTATTTCAGGAGACAGAAAACAGGAGAAAGATACACAGGGAGGGGAGAGAGGGCAGCACACCCAGTTCATACCTAGAGAAGGGAAAGAAAGACACATTGGCAACTCTGTGCTTGTCTCTCCCCGGCCTGGGGGAAGACGTGGAAGTGGGGAGAGGTAATTACTTGCTCCCACAGGTGGGCTGGGGCGGGGAGGAGAGTGAAACATGTCTAGAAGATTGAAGAAGGTGAGGGGCAGAAGAGAGAGAAACAAGACTCCAGGATGGGGAGGGGGGAAAACACACACCCAGAAGGTAGGGGAAGAGTCACACACACCAGGATATGAAAGGAGACCCACTGGCTGGCCCTGGGGTTGGGGAGAGAGAGACACATTGACACTAGGCACACTGAGTTAGGGAGAGAAAAGCACTCTCACTCCCAGAAGGAGCTAGACACATGCAGAGACATCCAGAGGACACCCCCAAAGTAGGGGGAGATACCACATGAGCACATCCTCAGCAGGAGAGAGACAGACTCCCAGAGAGGAAGAGGACTTACTTACACACCTAGAGAAGAGTGGGACACACACACACACACACAGACACACACACACACACACAGCTAGGGATCTGCAAACCTGGAGGGGAGCATGCACATATCCTCAGTTGGGAAAGCAAGACAACAGACAGAGAAGTTCAGAAGGGAGTTGGCACGTGCACATGTACACACACACATAACCAGATGCAGTGGGTGGCAGAAACACACAGACATCTGCAGAGGAATGTGCCCAAATGCCTATATACACTAAGAGGGGAAAGAGAGGCAGACCTGCAGATGGGGAATAGAGGGAGGTCCACGCAGAGGATTGACATGGGCCAAGCAAAGGACAGCACACAGGGCAGGGAGAGGAGGCATGCAGCTCGGCCACACCCTTGGTGTTTGCACTACCACACCAGGGAACCGAAGTGGGGAAACACGCACAGTACTTCTCAGTCCCTGTGAGGAGTGTGCTCTGTCCTAATGCCTCCACTGGATTTTCACAGAGAATCTTTAATGGAGGTTATGGTCTGACCACTGAAGGTACCTTAAACTCTAGTCTCCCCTCAAGTCACAGATCCCAGACAGAAGATCATATCTTTATTTTTCCCTAATACTAAAAGTCACCATACATTCACATAAAGAGATTTTTTTCTGAGTATAATGTATATGTTAATCACAACTATCTTGAGAGCAGATTTATGAACCCTTTGGGTCACCAGCACTATAGGTCATTACCTGAAGCACTAATAGTGAACCCACCCTGACCTTGGCTTCTGAGCTTGGGATTCTCTTTTCCCACTGCTCACCAGACAGTGTCCTTTCAGACCTACCTCAGTGGTTCTTCTGCCCCCCAGAGCCCTGTTTTAGTGCCTGTCTTCTAGCCCTGAGCACACAGCCTGCTTTGACTTTTGGTTGGGGATGTCCTCTCCCCGTTCACAGGACTAGGTCTTAATTATCTTGATACCACCCTTCACCTTCACACAGCAAGCACTGGGGAAGTTTTTTGAGACATGAGCCCCCTGAGCTATAATAGTTAAAGGGAGAGTCTTGGGTGCTGTGTTCTCACCTACCCTGAGCTGAGTGGGAGCTGGCTCCCTCCCACTGGCACTGCCTCCTGTGCCCCCACATGAAATCAGGCTCTGTGAGCTCCAGACTCCCTTACTTGGAGTTGGGCGGAGAATGCTTCAGGCCAGGGGACCTGCACACACTTTCTCCAGATACTGGGAACGAACTTCCAGACACCTTCAGCCATACTCAGACCCTGATGCTGGTGCCTGTTTCGTGCTAACCTCTCTAGCCACCTGTTTCCCACATGTTTTTACCCTTGTGCTGCTCTCTCCTCAATACTGGGGATCCAAGGTGGCTGGTTAGCTTCTGTGGGGCGCCCTTACTAACCCTGCGAATTGGGAAGTTATTTCACTTCTCTGGAACAACAGTATCACCTGACATTGTGAAGGGCTTACTCTGTGACTCCTGTAATCCTCCTGGCAACTAACACCATCAGGTAGGTACTGTTCTTATCCCCCATTCAGAGGGAAAAAACTGAGGCTCAGAGAAGTTAGATGACTAAGTATTAAGTGAGATAATGCATGAAAAAAAATTTCAGCATAGAACCTGGTTCACATAAGCACTTATGTGGTTTTTGTTTTTTTTAATCAACCCTGTCTAGTCTATGAAATTCTAACTAATAATAATACTCTCATAGAACTAAAATCTCTTAAGAGTCTAATAGTTTATTAATAGACTAATATTAATCTATTAATTAATATTTTCTATTCTAGTCTAATAGAGTAGAAGTATGGAGTGTTTATATTCTAATAATTAATACTAATTTATTAATAGCTAATAGTCTATAGTTATTCTACTTAGGATCTGCAGTAGACATTAGGTAAGTTTGCCCCAAGCTCACTGAGAAAATTGAGCCTCAGATATGCCCTGTCAGCGGTCTGTCCCTTGACCACCAACCTTATTTGCACCCTAGCCTCGTTTTCCTCGCTGTTGAGAAGCACAGTGCCCCTGCCGCGGAGCACCGTCTCTTTCCCTGCGCTGTGAAAGGTGGACATGTGCTCGCCCCCTGGCTCCTTTGTTTCACCCAGTGGAGATACTCAAGGTTCTCCAAGCCAAAATCGCCCAAGGCCTTCGTTTAACTTTGCCTCCTCCCTATAACCATCCTCTTTCTCCCCCAGACCTTCATGTCTTTACCTCCTTTCCTAAACCTCACCAGTCTGAGAAATTAATCTCTCACTCTCTCTCTTTCCCTCTCTCTCAGCAAGTTCAGCAAATGTTTTCCCTTGGTGCCTTGGGACATATTCCTGCTGCGTGGCTCTGGGTCCTTCCACTCAGGTGCACCCCTACCTTGCTTTGATTAGCATCACAGTCATCCACCTAGTCACAGACTGACACAACCTGATCTTTATTTTTTTAATTTTTTATCTTTTTTTTTTTTAGAGAGAGAGAGTGCACACAAGGGACAGAGAGAAGCATTGATTTGTTGTTCCACATATTTATGCATTCATTGGTTAACTCTTGTATGTACCCTGTCCAGGGATCAAACATGCAAACTTGGCATATCGGGACAATGCTCTAACCTAGCGATTTTCAAACTTTTCATCTCATGGCACACATAAAGTAATTACTAAAATTCTGTAGCACAGCACAAAAGAAAAGTATATTTTGCCGATCTTACAAACAATAGATTTTATTGATTTATTTTTTATCCTCACCATAGGACATGCTTATTGATTTTAGAGAGAGGGGAAGGGAGGGAGAGAGAAACATTGGTGTGAGAAAGAAACCTTCGTCAAATTGCCTCTGGTAGATGTGCTGATTGGGGGCCCAGCTCACAGCTAGGCATGTAAGCTGACATCTGACAGGGAAGCAAACCCACAGCCTTTCACTTTACAGGGCAAGGCTCCAATGGAGCCGCGCTGACCAGGGCAAAATAGATACAATTTTGATTCATTAATCTCTACAGCCATTGTTGTGTTGGCTGTTGTCATTTTTTATTTGACAACCCAAGGGAAAAGAGGTAAGCATCCCTGACTAAGTACTCAGGTATTGTATGTTTTAAAAATTCTTGCGGCACATGGGTTGAAAATCACTGCTGTAACCAACTGAGCTAAGACAGTCAGGGCCTGACATACCCTGATCTTGCTACACTAATTTATCATCCACCCTTATTAGAGGTAAAAAATTACCCATTCATTGCATGCTAACTGATTGCTTGAAAGCCTAAATGTTAAAAGCCATCTCCCAGAATATTTATTTCTAAAACATAGTTTATAATTATAAGGCCGCAACTACTAAAGATATTTGCTACCATGTTACTTTTACATCCTCTCATGCCCGAAGAAGTTACTACTTGGCTTCAGTAGCGTAGCATAGATCAGTTGATTGGCCTGTGACCTTTGTGGCCGGGTAAGGGTTTCAGAAATGATGGTGTGCGTTCCTTAGTTCACAAAAGTTGTAAGCCTCATAAACTACATGTAAATAATTTCTGACTTTGTAGTTACAGCCAGTTTTTCACTAAGCACCCACACAGTCTGTAGTATATCACATATAGTTTAACTATGTATTTTATTGTAAGTGTAATGCTGCCTTTCCAGATTTTTAAAAACATTTTATTATAGAATATTTAAAAAGTGTACAAAGTAGGAAGAATATACCCATAACCAGTTTCAACAGTTACCGCCTCTGCAGCCAGTCTTATTTAGTGACCCCTGCCAATGTCCCATCTCTTCTCCTGCAGCTATTCTGACGCAGATTATTTCATACCATTTGTATATTTGTACAGACTCTTTTTAAAGGTATAATCATAGTGCAGTTGTCACACCCCAAAAGAACAACAGTTCCTTAATATCATCAAATATTTAGTGTTCAGAGATCTCCATAGTTGTTTCTTAACTTTTTAAACAATTTGCTGATCACTGTGGTGTGTGCTTTATATGCAATAACAGTTATTCCTTACAACCACCCTGTAGGGTTCAGTTATCTCACTTTTCAACTGAGGAAACACCAGCTGAAAAAGGTAAGTCCTTTACCCAAGGCCACACAGCTAATCCATGTGACCCCTGTGAATTACCAGGCAAAATTGCTTCCACAAACAAAACTGCCTTTTCCTTCTGCTGTTCAGCTTCCTAAAGCAGAGGCCCTTTCACAGTGTCCAGTCTAGCTCTCAGCCTTGCCTTTCTACAACTTCCTTTCCCGCTCCTTTCCTTAAGGTACTATGGGCTCCAGTCCAGGAAGTAGTCACTGTTCTTCCTGCTGTCCGCTCACTCCGCAGGCCCTGCTCTTTCTGGGCTGCTCCTGCCCTCTGGGTTGCATCCCCACCTTCCAGCCCCATTGACAGGTCCACATGTTTCTTTACTCGGTTCAGCTGCCTCTTTTTTCCCAAATTCTCATCTCCGAAGCTTGAAAGAATCTTTTTTTCCCTCTGAATTCCCATTGCTCCTAATCTTATTTTGTTGCATTTTCTATCTTCTATTTCATGTTACCAATAATTATAAATTACAAGTATCTTTTTGGGATACCTCCCCTATAGATTACACACACTTTGATGGTACAACTGGTGGCTGATTAATCTTTGTGTTTTCCATGATACCTTCATAGTTAAATTAAATAATTGGGATTTATTCATCTGAAAAGGTTTTTTTTTTTTACAGCCCCATTCCAAGAGCCTCTTGTATGGGTAGGGGTATTATACTGGTAGATCATGGAAGACGAACTTTCCAGATATGACCACAAGATGGCACAGTGACTGCAGCGTCCTGCTATCTGTGAGGGTGGGCAAAGAAAAGAAAGAGCAAGGTGTTCTGATGGCTGAATACTCAAGCGAAATGCAAGAGAATTTTCAAATTTAAAGTATTTAGTCAATCCCTAATCATTCACAAAAGTAATCAAGTAGTTTGGGCAGCTGTTTTCTTCCATAGATCCATTTGTCCACCAGAATGGAAAGTTTCCCCCTTTCCCTCTTCCTCCTCCTTTCCGTTTGTTCAACAGATATTTGAGTATGTCCTTTGTCTGTCCACTATTCTATATATTAGGAATATAGAAATGGATAATAAAAGGCAATATCTCTGCTGTGATGGAGTTTGTTCTGTAGCCTTCAATGGGACCCAAATGAAGATAATGGAGAAAGACCCAAGAGTTTCTTTACTGTTTTTGTTACTCTTGAAGTCACTTTTCCCCCATCCTCTGGCATGGATTGATCTATACTATTATACTGTGAAAGGGTTTCAGGGTAAAAAGCGAAAGAACCACCAGTGTGTTGCTGCAACTAATTTTGTTGCAGCCATGATTTTCTGTGACCTTCTACCTAACTTCTCAGTTATCTCAATCAAGAATCGACTCTGTTCTTACAGTTAAAGATGTTGAGATCCAGAAAGGCCAAAAAGCATGTCCAGTATTGCATAAGTAAATACATGGAAAAATATGTACTCAGGTCTCGGTATCATTCTTTAGTTTATGATAAAGATTAATGCCAGTAAAAAATTTTAAAGCAAAATAAAACAAGTCCAGTGCTGTGGCAAGTATCTATAGATGAATTTGATAGACACTGTGTTGTTGCTAATCATAACTTTGACAATGTGAACCTAATATAAATTTACTTAGTTAACATTACCATTTAGTGTTTAGAAACTACTGCAAGGGATAAAAAGAAAGTATGTAAAAATAGTACATGTATGATCATTTAGAAACCTCAAAAATCACACATTGCTTGTTTAAGAACTATGAGAAGTTGCCCTGGCTGGCGTAGCTCAGTGGATTGAGTGCAGGCTGCGAACCAAAGCATCGCAGGTTCGATTCCCAGTCAGGGCACATGCCTGGATTGTAGGCCACAACCCCCAGCAACCGCACATTGATGTTTCTCTCTCCCTCTCTTTCTCCCTCCCTTCCCTCTCTGGGGATAAATAAATAAAATCTTTTTTAAAAAAAAGAACTATAAGAAGTCACTCTCTATTAGAGCAATCCCTTTGTGGTGTGAACCTTCGTTGAGTGCCGTTTTTCCACCATTGGCTCCTCATCTCCCTGCTGTGCCTTTCCTCTCTACCTAATCCTTCCCCAGCCTGACTGACTATAAGACAGCATTCAGTTCTCCACCCTTCAGTTTCAGGATTGACGTGGGGGTTAACTTGAGAGGCTGTGTGAAAGAGACATTTCCACATTGTAGAGTATCCAGTGTGGAATTTTGGTGTACCGTGTACTTCAGTAGAGTACTTTGTAAAAATTTTGTAGCTGTTTTATCTGACTTTAGTAATCTTAATGTTTTCACAAGTGCATTATAATCTTTTACTACAATTAAGCCACAAATGGGCAAATCCATCCCGGCGTGCTTAATAATCATATTATTTCCCAAATTACCAGTCAATTCAACATGCAAAATGACTTAAGGCTCCACATGGGTTGGAGCCTTATATTTTATTGTTCAAGTACAATATAAATTGGCTGTGATTTAGTGTTGTCTGTGACTGCGATCACCAGAAAATTTCAGGTATTCCCATCTAGGTCACAGAGATGAGAACATCAGAAGTATACTGCTTTACCAAATATCACTTTTAATATAAATCCCACATTAAATATGACTACTTAGTCTTCTTCATATAGAATATTCCCATTGTTCTGTTGGTTATGATTCTATGTATTGAAATAAAAGCCTGTGCCAGGAAAAAAAACACCACCTTATTTTCAAGTACTTATTAGGCCATTTGGGGGGTAGCACTTTCTGAGTAACACATAAACCCAATAGCTTTGCATTTTGAACCTTCAGAACTATGCTAGAGACTTTACGTACATCACCTTGTTTATTCTTGCAGTAGTGCAGGGTAAGTATTTATTCCCATTCTGCAGAGCAAAATGCTGAAGAGAGGTCAAACTGTTAAAGGTACACTGATAGTAAGGGTCAGGCAGGATTCAAATTCAGTGCCAATTCCCTAAAAGCAAGTCCTCTGCCTGTGCACAGGTGCTCCCTGTACTGCTCTCAGCTCCAAATTGGTGTAAGGATTTGTATTTAGAGGCCCTCTGATTAGGTCAGAGTTTTGAAGGAGCAAGGTAAAGACGATTGCCGGAACTGCACTGGTTAACATTATGGAAGGACCTTCTCTCTGTAACACATGTCCTTACCTAAGTTGGGTGGGGAAGCAAACCGGAGGGTCTGTGCTGTAGTGGAAAAGGAGCTGCCCCAGCTCCTGGCTCCTGCTTCAAGAAAGGGAACCCTGAGGCTCCACATTGGTGTATGCAAACCCCTTTTTGTTAGTTACCGTCAGCAAACACTGCAAAGGCCCGAGTTTATAATTGAGGAAGGTCAAATTTCTTTTTTTTTTTTAAATGGATTTGATTTTATTGTTCAAGTACAGTTGTCTCCATTTTTCCCCCACCCCAGCCATCCCCACTTCCCATCCTTGATCCTACCCCGCTTTGGTTTTGTCCATGTGGCCTTCATACAGATTCTTGAAAACCCTTTCCCCTTTTCCCCTCATTATCCCCTCCTACCTCCCCTCTGGTTACTGTCAGTTTGTTCTTAATTTCAGTGTCTCTGGTTATATTTTGCTTACTTGTTTGTTTTGTTGATTCGGTTCCACTTAGACGTGAGATCATATGGTACTTTTCTTTCACTGCCTGGCTTATTTCACCTAGCATAATGCTTTCCAGTTCCATCCAAGCTGTCTCAAAGGGTAGGAGATCTTTCTCTCTGCTGTGTAGAATTCCATTGTGTAAATGTACCATAGTTTTCTGATCCACTCATTTGCTGATGGGCACTTAGGTTGCTTCCAGCACTTGGCTATTATAAATTGTGCTGCTATGAACATTGGGGTGCGTAGGCTCTTTTGAATTGGTGTTTTAGGGTTCTTAGGACATAATCCTAGCAGCAAAATGGCTGGGTCAAAAGGCAGTTCCATTTTTAGTTTTCTGAGGAAATTCCATTCTTTTAAAAAATGCTAACCTAAATACAAATTGAAAGCAGATCACCACTTAAATCTACTTCAGAAACCAACAAAGGCACACAAAGATAGGTTGTTTTCTGAATAATCTAAAAACTTGGCTGGGGATGGGAGTGGCAGGAGCAAATGGTACTGGCACCTACATTTAGGATAATTAGTAAATTATCAGAATATTTTTAATTTGTCAGCTCTTGGGAACACGGCCCATACAAGGCTCCTCCACTCATCTCCCATCTCATAGCTCCACTCTGTTTCTCACTTTTGGCTTTAAAAATAGCAGATTGCACCCTGGCTGGCGTAGCTCAGTGGATTGAGTGCGGGCTGCGAACCAAAGCATTGCAGGTTCAATTCCCAGTCAGGGCACATGCCTGGGTTGCAGGCCATGGACCCCAGCAACCGCACATTGATGTTTCTCTCTCTCTCTCCCCCTTCTCTCTCTAAAATAAATAAATAAAATCTTTAAAAAAAAAATAGCAGATTGCCTGAAGTTACCCAGATTCCCCATAGGCTTTCTGACACCCTCTGCCTAGAATACCTGCTGGGGCTAGCTAATGTGTACTCTTTCGTTATCTTGGCCGGAGTGTTATTTTGTTTTTTGTTCTAAGTTATTCAAAGATGTCCTACCAATTAGCATAATACTTCTTTTTAAGACTACCACTAATTAACATATTTAAAAGGTCTATACAGAGGCTGACTTAAGACACTTTAGTGTGTACTTACTGTGGTATTGGATAAATGAAACTAATCCCAGAACTATTTATTGTTTGTAGGTCTCAGTTCCAGTTAGAGTGTATTCCTGGAGCCTTTAAATCGTGTAGCATGACGTGCCAGTCTGTAAAACAACAGGTGAACTGCACTGGCTTCCTCCAAGGGCAACAGCTGAGAATGTGGCTCTAAAAACTGCCTAGACACGAATCTTTTCTAGTAAGAATTGAATGTGGCTCTTACACTTAAGCCAGTATTCCTCAATCAGATTTTAGTTATTTGGAGTCCTTGCCTTTAAAAAGGATTTTAGTTTGTCAGTTCACAGAAGGTGGTTTGGGGGGAGGTTTTTTGGCAGGGGGGTTGCAAATGTAAGTAAATTCTTATGAAGATTTGTTCCTCGTTTTTATTAATTTTAAGTTTTTCTCAATATAAAAACTTTGCCTTTTTATAAACTGCACATGTTTGAAGTGTACAATTTACCAAGCTGCGACATTTGTCTACATCCCCGAAACATCACAGTAAACATATCTCTCATTCCCAGAAGTTTGCTCATGTTTTTGTGAGTTATCCCTTCCCCAAGCCCAGATAACCACTGAGCTTCTTCCTGTCACTACAGATTAGTTTACGTTTCCTAGAATTTTATGTAAATGGAATTGTATAATGTGTACTCTTTTTGTCTGACTTCTTTCATTCAGCATAAGTGTTTTAAGGTTTATCTTCTACTTCATGTACCAATATTTCATTCCTTTTTATTGATGATTGCTAGTTTATTATATGATTCTACTACAATTTGTTGATCCATTTACACATTGATGGACATTTGGGTTGTACCTAGTTTTTGAACTATTGCAAATAAAACTGCTATGAATATTCATCTACAAGTCCTTATAGAAAGGTTTTCATATCTCTTGGGTAAATAATAGGTATGAAATGGCTATGTCATACTGTAGGCCATGTTTAACTTGTTAAAAAACTAATAAACTGCTTTCTAAAGTGATTGTACCATTTTTATCTTCTTATCAGTGGTATATGATTTTATTAGCTTCACATCTTCACCAGCACTTGGTACAGCCAGATAGTCTTTTTAATTTTAGTCATTCTAGTGGGTAGATAGTGGTCTCTTATTGTTGTATTGATTTACCCTGATGACCAATGATATTGAACATCTTTTCATGTGCTTATTTGCCATCCTTTTATCTTGAGATGTATACTGAAATATTTTGCCCATGTTTTATTGGGTTTTCTTATTGTTGAGTTTTGGAAGTTCTTTATGTTTTCTGGTTACAAGTTCTGTATCAAGTGTAAACCTTGCAAAGATCTTCTAGTGTCTTGTTTTTTGTTTTATTCCATTAACATTGTTTTTGGAAGTGCAGTTTTAAATTTTAATGAAATTCAGTTTATCAATTTTTTGTTTTATGGATTGTGTAAGGAATTTTTTGACTAACTTAATGTCTCAAGATTTTTGTCTATGTTTTCTTCTAGAATTTTTTTTAAAGATTTTATTTATTTATTTTTAGAGAGGGAAGGGAGGGAGAAAGAGAGAGAGAGAGAAACATCAATGCGCGGTTGCTGGGGGCCGTGGTGTGCAACCCAGGCATGTGCCCTGACTGGGAATCGAACCTGCGATGCTTTGGTTCGCAGCCCTCACTCAATCCACTGAGCTATGCCAGCCAGGGCTTCTAGAATTTTTATGGTTTTAGGTTTTACACTTGTGTCTGTGATTCACTTAGTGTTAAGTTTGTATATGGTGAGAAATATGGATCCAAGTTCCTTTTTGTTTTTTTTATGGAAAACAAACTTTTGTAGAACTGTTTATTGAAAAACTGGTCTTTTTGGTAAACTGTTTTTTCTAATTATAAAGCTAAGGCATTTATAAAATATAAATGAGTACAAAGGCTATATCTTGCTAATTTTTTATTTATAACTTACTCAGATACATTTAATTGTATTGGCGGGGGAAGCGTAGTTCTAAGTATGTAGAATCATGGTATATTCTGTGTTCTACATTTAAACTTAAAATTATATCAGTGTTTTCCCATGTGATTTGATAAAATGCATTGTTTGTAATGGCTGCATAGTTAATGTACTTTACTCATTTTATTAGAAATTGTCAACTTTATTATTAAAATATACTTTGAACACATACTTAAATCTTTGTTTCTCATCCTTTTTTGTCTTAAATTTTTAGAAATGAATTATCACATCAATATAAGTGAATGTTTAAAGGCTTTTATTAAATTATGTTTACAGTGTATTCCAGAAAAGTTTAACAGGTTATACTCCCATCAGGAATAACTCAGAAATTTAATTTTTAATGCAAGGTTAGTTTTTGTAAAACCCTCCAGGATGCCCTGGGACATCCCTCTCATTCTCCACACAGCCTTCCAGTATTCCCTCCTGTCGCTAAGCCAAGTGCCTTGTTCCTTCTGTGTCCTTACCAGACATGACCTTTTTACTTGGCACTGTTGAAATTAAGCAAACTCCTTGCATCCCTTGCCTCTTTTACCAAAATCTTACCAGGATGAATATACATCACTCCTAGACCATAAAGAAGACCTTTTCTTATGTAAGACGAAAACCTCTTTCTTTTCTCCCGTTTTGCCTTATCTTCCAGAATGCTCCATTTTATTCCCTGCCTCTCTGTTCTTAGCACAGAAGTGTTCACTTGTCTCTCCCACCTGGCATCCTGAGTTCCCTTTTAGTCACCACCCTACCTTTCTTCTTCTCTTTCAGTACAATGTTCTTTGAAAGAAGAAAGCATCCTTTTGCTGGAAGTCATTTCCCTGTCTCTCAGCTAACATCCTCATTTAGGTATTTCCCCTTCTCACCTCCCATTCTCTCACTCCTAACCATTCTACGTACCATGTTCTTTCTTGCTGAAGTTTGGTGTCTTCATGCATAAGTGGTGAATTCTGTGCAAGAATTGCAGGGTGGTTTTATAACTCTTAACAGTTTTAGCTTGTGAATTTTGCCACCTTTTTCTTCTCCTTGAAGCTCTGTCTCTGTCCCTCTGCCCTTTAAATTACCTGGTTTCTTTTTATAGTGGTGGTCCTTAGGCTCCCACACGAGAGTTAGCCAGTAATTTGGTTTGAATAAGCTATACAACTGTCTTTGTCTACCTTCCTCTTATCTCCTCTGTTAATACTGTCAGGCATAACTGTTCTTTCTTCTAGGAAGTACTTGTTTTTGCTGGGTTTGGGCTCTATGCTTTGTGTTTAGGTAGCTGAGGTGGCTAAGAAAGGACCTGGGGCCAGAACAGTCCTATTAAGGGCTTTTATTTGAGCAAGGACACTGCTATCAGGCAGCCTGGGTCCAAACTGACCACAGCCCCAAGGAAAAGGTAGAAGGGCTTTTAAAGTTTGTACCAGACCCCCCGGGGGAGGGTGAGTCACCCTGCTGATCTGTTCCTGGTGTACTGGGTACCTGATCAGAGAGGGCTGATTCTGCAGCAAGCTTGAGGGAGAGGGGAGGGTGCAGTAAGGATTCAACTGTTTCCAGCCATGGGTATCTAGTAATCAGGTATTTAGTCGGTGGCGTATACCTTTTTTGTTCCAGCGTAAGGGGTGGTTTAGGTCCATATCCCAGTACATTCTAATACTTTGGACTACTCCAGGCCCCATCTCCTTTATCTCATTTGAACAAGCACTCCCTGTACCCCCCTCCCCTCCCCTCTTTCTCACTCTCCCTCCTCCCCAAGTACTTGTTCTTGGTGCTTTTGACCCATGCAGTGTTTCACAATTGCCCTCATCATTAGTAAATGTTTAGGACATTTGGACTTTGGTGCACCTTTCTCATTTGAATCCTTACAATGGCTATAATCTGTGCTACACTCCAGCCAGAGGGTCATCTTAGAATCTATAGTAATTTGCAATGTTAACTTAGAAGTTTCAAAGACTCACTGGCATGTCCTCCACGTCCCTCTTTCCCCCTTACTTTATTGTATATTCTTCAAGGAAAAAGTCACCAAAGATCCATAATATTCTTTTCCTCTTCTGACCTTCTATTGTAGTTGCTCATACCATATAATATGTTTTTGCTATTGATTTGTCATTCTATTACCTTCTTATGACAGCTTATATTTTATTTAACAATCATATTGCTTAACTTGAAGCTAGGTATATGTCCTGCAGCTGCAACTAGCTTATATGCACCTAGAGAAGAGAGACTGTGTCTGTTTGCATCTCCAGTGATTCAGATTGGTGCCATATATAATAGGGGTGGTAATATTTATTACGTTACTATCAGCTATTTATCTTAGTAAAGTGATAGCCATGTATAATTGAGCACTGACTCTCTGGCCTTGGGAAATGAAGCAGATGATTTCTGTGTTGGATGCCTGGCACCCCTTTCCTCTCTTGGTTATATTGCCCTAGAGGTAGGTCTTCACTACCTGTACCAACAGAAAAGCGCTGAGGATAATCTCAGACTTTGAGTACTTCAGAATGCATTTTAGTTTTTTTGTTGGGGGTTGAAGATGGGTTTGCCACCTGTGAATTCACTTTAAAACAGCAATAGTCTCCTCATAAAGAGTAACTCCAAAAAAAAAAAAAAAGAATAACTCCAGAGCTGAGCAGTTGTCCATGTCCTTATGTGTTTCTACGTTAGGGCACTCACAAACTGTGCCCTTCCCTGGGAATAGAGGGCTTGAGGGGCTACTGCTAAGGCAGGGTTTCTCCCTCAGCTGTTGTTGGGACTGAGAATCTACAACTCAAAAGGTTTTTCTGAAAAATGTATTACAGAAAAAATAGGAATGTTTCTAGAATATAAATGAATAACAACAATTATGAGAAATAGCAGTAAACTTGGATTAATATTTTACCAAATAAAAATATGAATAATTTAGGTAACTTAATTGTGTTTCAGGGGGAAATATATGAACCTAGGGATATTGATTTGTTTACTTTTCATTTTTCAATGTATGTACTATAAATATTTTGTTTCACCTTTGTTTCTAATGAGATTTGAGATAGATTTCCCAATAAAGATAAAATGTAAAGAGTATTAATAAGTGATAATGAATTTTAAAAAACAGTTTGGTTCATATACCATTGACCAGGTTGGGTCTGACTTTTGGAATTTCAAACTAACTCTTCTTTTCTTTTTAGGTTGCCTCTTGGTGCTGCATTGGCCGTATTTGGCACCCAGAATGCTTCATTCTATCATGGTCTATTAATAAGTTTACCTTGCTAGAGTTTGGAGCAGGGGCTCAGGTAGGTGGCTTTTATCATTATATGGCATGTCTTTCAAAGTGATCAATCACTCCAGTTTCTAAATAATATAAGATTAAAAGCTTTGAAAAGCATGCCACATAATCAGCATGCCACTTACTATTTTAAGGTCTGTCGATATACATTAGGACTTCATTAATAGTTATGGTCTAATGGAAGGATTGGAATACTGACAAGGAGCGGTCTTCATTACTCTGCACAAAATGCATAGCTGCTGTAAGAGCTTACTTATTCATGTCCCCTAGTAGTCCACAGATGAACTCTCAAGTTTTCCTTTCTTGGAGCCCTGCTCAGAGTAATAGACCGACTACCCCATGTTACCACTATATCTCTTTCCGTCTACTGGGAAAGATCTGTTTAACTCTAAGCAGGTGGGGAAGGAGACTAGCTCTGCTTGCTGGGATGGGGCAGGTACTAGAACAAGGAACTCTGTGGGTCAACATCAATTTGTTAGCCCTTGCTGGAAAGAGCACAGTACACAGGCATCTAGATTTCCCAACCTGTAGATGCAACTCAGTGGCACAGAATCAAGGTGTAGCGATACTTGGAAATCAGGTATACATGGATTTCACTTCAGGTAAGTCTGTCATTGGGAACTTAGACATAGGATTGAGGTTTAGAGGCCAGCACCCTCAGCCCTAGGATGGGAAGACTGGTACAAACAAAGATGGCTATGCCAAGTGCTGGAGGATGGGCTTCCAACTCTACGGGCAGCAGGTAGGGCCCAGGCCTGGGGAAAGGAAGACATAACCAAGAGCCTCAGTCTACATGGACAGAGCTTTATAATCAAATAAAAAATACATTAATTAATGTGGTTAAAACTCTAATCACAGCATCCTGTGGAGATAAAATCAAGTTAGCATAAATTTTAGTCATTTTTGTATTGCAAATATTTTTTAATTACATGAAAAGATGTTCATCATTTTTTCGTGTTACAGGTTATATAGGTTTTTTTTTTTCTTTTTCTACTTCATTGTACTTTTTAAACTTGTTTTTTAACAAAGCCGTTTTTTTGGCAGCTAGGAAAAGAAAACAAATTTTCATTGCTTTTACTTAGCCAACTACTTTTACATAGCTTTTCTCTTTTGATCTCTCTTGTATCTGTAATCAGTCAGAGATTTTCTTTGGTATTTTCAAAATCCTCCTCACATTTTAATTTAGCATGAAGAACATCCTCTTTAAAGATTTTGAATTTTACTTTGTTCCTTTTTCCTTCCCATAAAACTTCATTGGCTATTTCCAAATGGTAAATCGTTATCAGTACAGGTGACATGGCTTAAGGAGCCATGGAGCAGAACATTTGAAAACACAAGTGTTCTGAAAAATGCCAGCCAATTGAATGCTGCCCAGAAGTGTCTCTGTGACCATCAGGACTCCTGCAGGCCTCTGAATATGATTCCTGAAAATGTTTAAAGGCACTATAGTTATGTATATCAGATATTTATCACATATCTACTGTGTGCTAGGGCCCTGACCAGGAGCTGGGAATATGAGGATGGATAGTAGTTTCCCTGTAGATGAATTTGTGGTCCTGCAGCAGAGCTTTACAGTCTGTATTTTAGGGGTAAGTCTTAGAGAGGTAAGGTTCTGAGGTTCATTCTTGCTGAAGTAAAATTGGGCGAGGAATTTGACTGTTGAGTCTCTTCTGATTGTGACAGCTGGAGGAGAGCATGGATCCTCTGTATGTGGAGGAGGGTGTAGCCAACCCCAAATTGACAATTTTGCCTAGAACTGACCCTATTTACCTTGAATTACATGGGAATAAATGGAAGTGGTTGTTTCCTCAGCGGTTTTGTCCTGGGCAGCCACATGGGCATGACTTAGGGAGGACAGAGTCATAGCATGTATGAAGCCTTACCCGGGTGTGGGTTCAGTTTTCATTAGGTTATTTAGTGCTACTCAAGATTTTGCGCACACACTTAACAACATTTATACCTCATTGTATACTATAGCACAAGCCTATTTAAAGTGGACTTTACTTTGAGATGGCTTAAAACTAATTCTCTGCATGAACTTTTATAACTAAGGTATTCCTTCTTGCCTTGAAGTTTATTATTTCTGCCATTTCATTTAAATTTATAGACAGATTCAGTATGAATGCTTGCAGAGTTCAAACATGAAACCTGGATTATACTATATTTGTAATTAATTTTTTTTTATTGATTGATTTTAGAGAAAGAAAGGGAGAGAGAAACATCAATTTGTTGTTCCCACTTATTTGTGCATTCATTGGTTGATTCTTGTATGTGCCCTGACCAGGAATTGAACCCACAACCTTAGTATATCAGGGTGATGCTCTAACCATCTGAGCTACCTGGCCAGGGCTTGTACTTGTAATTTTAATAGCATTAGACAGTTAACCATAAATTAATGGAGGCATGTCCTCTATATGTTTAGGGTCTTCAGTGTGAACATGTTTATATTTGGTGTCAAGCATTTTTGCTATAGCCCTAGGAGTGGAATGGGTTAGTGGTACCAGAAATAAAAACAAGTTTTTAAAATTTGGAAACTATGCAATTTTCAGATTGAGCTGATGTGTAAGCTACATACTTTATAATCCCAGCCAGAGCACTAATATTTTGGAAATGCTTAATACCAAAAAAAAAAAAGAAAGAAAACAAAAAAAAAGCCATACAAAACCAGGAAAACCTCTAGAAATGGTTTAAATTTTTATTAAGTAATCTTACTTTGTATTCAGATGTTATTGTGATTTATTGCTCTCTCAGGCATCATTGCTTCCCTTCTGCACAATTCCTCTTTCATTCCTGTTTGCAAATACTAATTACCCCATGTGAAGAAAGTGAAAACACGCTGGTGTACTACTCATCTGTATTTTTTAGTTTTATATTTTGATAAGATTATGCAACCAAAGGGGGGAAATCCCCTCTGTAGTAGCTAAAATGGAATGCTAACTTCTAAGTTATGAGTCATTAGAAGAGAGTTTCTAAAAAAGAAGAAAACTGTTTAACCTGAACAGTTTTGCTATATAAAGTAATTAATCAAGGAGAATATTTCTGAATTGGAAAATAAAATGTATTTGAGTATTCTCTCTACATCAGTGTCTATTCATTCTGAGTACTCTAAAACAAAATAAACAACCATACCCAGGTTGAAGGTGACCCAAAAAGGAACATCCTAATTGTACAGATAAGAGAACTGACAGATTTTGTTGGTTCTGCTTTGGAATTCATTGCCTTTTTTCCTATTGGGTCTTAAAATCAAATAGTTCAACTATTTTCCTTCACTTTTCTGTTTGCTTCTTATTTGTATATTAAATGTGAGGCTTTATAAATATCAGTTAGGGCTGAATTTTAATGGTTAATTTCAAAAGAATTATTTTAGGACTGTATTTTAATGAATTGCTCAAAAGCTGAAAATATCAAATACAATAATTCAGAGAAGGCATTTTTGTTTTTAATTAATTTTAGTTAACTATGACATCTATAGGTAGCCAAGTGCTGAATTTTCAGTATTTCAGGTATGAGATGAGTGATTTGGGTACCTACTTACAACCTCAGCAGATCAGGTGCAGACCCAGCTCGTTGCCATGTCTCCTGCTTCACAGCACGCTCTCCTGCTTCTTGCTCTTCTCTTCTTGAGGCATCAGCAGCCCCATCTAACCATCTTTCATGCTCCATGCCCAGCATGGATGCAGGTACCAGGCATGTTTTCACTTGAGAAATTTCTATTAGGAACAGGAACCAAGTTGATATTATCTACTTGGACTAATTGATATCGTAGCAATGATATCAATCAGAGAAGGCTTGTTTTCTGAGACAGGTATTAGACAGCTTTTATTATAATTACTATTGTTTTCATCTAAGACTTTACAAAGCTAAGTTTCAAAAATACCTTTCTAGTGGCCTTTAATTTGGTGAACCAAATTGCATCCATACTGTATTATTTTTTTTTACCTGAACATAGATATGTATATTCTGTCTTATATCTGCTATCACAATTGAGCAAGGCTATAGTTCATTTTCTTGCTGGAAAGCACTTGCCCTCCTTTAATTTTTTTCCATTCAGGCACCAAAAATTTTACTTTTATGGAGAACAGCAGTGAATGAATCTGACACATCCTGCCCTAATGCTGCCTACAGTCTATTTTTAATCCTAAGATTTTTTATGGTTGCAGGATATTTTTCCTTTTATTATTCTTTAATAAGTGATTTTACAATTATACAGAAATTGAATGCTGTAAAAATTTCCACATTATCATAGAGGATCAAAAAATATTCTAAGTATGCTATTGCCCTTCAAAGTTGACTGTCTTTGATTATGTTATCTTGTTAATAATTTCTTTCACACAATCTAGACCTCTATTGTGTCTTATATATGTAACTTAAAGTATTAACTACTGGTAAGTTTTCTTTTGCAATATGAAAAACATGTTTCAAGCAAATGTTGACATTTTCTGAATTGTTAACTAATGGTGTTTTTGATTAGCATAAAGGAGAATAAAGCTTTCATTATGAATAACATTTGCCCTTAATTAGCAAAGTATATGTTTGACTTTTAACTTAAATATGAAAGAACTATTGATGAAGGTAAGTGTTGTAAAAAATCACCGCTGGTAGAGAAATGACTATCAGAACTGTGGCATTTTAAGTGTAGAAACAGTTTCAGTACAGGTCTGTTCCCTTGCCAGCATCCTCATAGGAATTCTTTTTAGTAGACCATTGATGTAGGATTCATTTTTGCTTGTTATTTTTCTGTGAGTCACTGTTTTAAAATGTAAAACATGGGAGATAACCTGTGCACACATGATATCCCTCTTAATTATTATTTTTATATGTGCAAAGTTGTCATAGGAAAAAATGTCCATGCTGGTATCCCAACAGCTACAAGGGTATTCTGAAGTGCTATTTCATCTTAGGACAATTTGAAATGGTTATATGTACAATTTCTAGCTTGTCTCATAACTTAAAGAAGAACTTTAAACATTTGAACAGCAAGCATAGTAACTAATGTTAGATATGTAAAAAAAGAAAAACAGGAGTATGAATGTTGCAGACTTTTCAGAATAGTAGTCACTATTTGCCTTTCAAGTTTTTTTATCATATAAAAGAACATACAAATAATTTTAGTAGACTTTTAGTTATAAGATTACATAAATGCAAACTGTATTTTTCTTGTTTATTATACCAGGCCAAATAATAATGAACTCCAACCAGCTCCTGGTTTCTTTTGTTTGGGAAAATAATTAGCAGTCCTTTGAAATTATCTGGGCACTCATAAGAACTCAAAATATTTAGGTAGAATTTAGGGAAATAACAGTGATATTGGAATGATTTTTTGTGATAAAATGAGTGAAAGTGATGACTTTATTTATAATTTTATTTCAGACTGTAAAATATGTAACAGGAGTATTTTGAACTTATAATATTTCAAATCAAGATGTATAATTTTAAACTATATTTAAATACTTTGACTAAAACATTTTTATAAATGCCAGTGAACATTAAGCATAAATAAAATTTTTATGATTGTATTTGAAATGCCATAAAATTTATACTGGTCAGGAAAAGAAGAAAAAATACATATAATTTGTTTACTAGTCAACTTTGGTTTTAGATTTTTCCTACCCAAACTCTTTCCTCCATTAGACAATTATACTAGTTATTATTTTGACTATTTAGTAAATTATTTTAAATTAACTTTGCAAACAGTTTTTATTAAAGAAGCTTTTTAAATCTCCAATGTATTCCCCTTTGATAGCTCTGACAGAGAAAATAGGTACTCCCCGCTACTGTTGTTTTTTTAAGTGTAATGCTACAGGATTTCTCTGCTTGCAAATTGGTTTGCCAACCTTCCCTTCTAGAATGCAGTAGTGTAAGAGTGAAATAGGAGTTTTAGGGCATAAGCCCCTTTTAACCATATGAGTACGCTTGACCACATTTACACTATCAAGATGTTCAGCTTCTCTGGTCCCCTCACCTTAAAATGGCAGTGATGATAAATGCATCCACCTGTCAGATCCATTGAATTCCAGGGAGGTACTAGAGATGGAAACGCTCTACACCTTTAAGGTATTTGTATTATTAAAATACCAGAATACACAAAACAGAGTCATTCTTAATTACCTTACCAAAAACTCAGTATATACCCTGGGCAAGTAAGTATTTACAAAATTAATTTATTATTTTGCAGTTTTAATGTGCAGAATTCAGCTCTTCCATATATGCATGTCCTGTGCTTTACAAAAGAATGAAGCTTTTTCTTTAACTTCAAAAATATCTTTTATTAGTCTAAATTTTTATTTTTCTTATCTTTTAAACTATGAGAATAATGCTGCTTTCAAATATACCCTTAGTATTTTTGTAATGATGCTTGAATGTCCTCTGTTAAATATTTTATTTACACATTATCAAATTCTTAAAAGAAAAAATTTGATTTCAGGAGAAATTAGATTTATGTTTAGAAGATTAAATTATTTTAGTTTATTCTGTCATTGGTAAATCCTTTTCTTATTTTACTTATTTGATTTATATTATCCCCCTCAAGTTCTTACAATCATGCTTCTGAATGCTCATCTCAAAAGATACTATTTAGTAAGCTCTCTGTGCCTTGTACTGTCTATACTAGATGATTCTAGTCTATTCTGCCTTTGACCATTATTCCTTTCACATTTACTTGCACAGTCAAAAAATTAGTAACAGTTTTTTTTTTCTATACATGGTCTTAGTCTTCTGAAGATCATGGTACTAATAAGCATTTTTTAAACATTTTAAGATTTTTCAACAATGACCTCTCAAAACCAAATGACTTTTTTTTCTGACACCCCTTTCTCCTATAGCAAGCGTATATTTTTAACTTCCCTTGTATGCTTTGAAATCTAAAAAGCACAGACTTCTTGCTACATTTCAGCAATCCTTGCAGCATTCTGAGGGATAAATTAGCAGGCATTGCAGTTAATGAGCCCAAGTTGCATAAGTGTGTGCAATGTGGGCATGCAAGGTGCTGTTATCAGGAGGCTGCTGTCCTTTGGTGGTGTTCCACATGCGCTCTAAGAGAGGGCTGAGTTTGTTTCTTCTATAATATTAAGCTCAATGAAATTTTTATCTATTTGATTTACAAATAGTAACTCTAATATCTATTTATCTGAGTAGGCAAGCTAGATTTAAAAAGTTAAATTTGGGAAAAAGTGGGGAGTCATTCAGCATCACAAAATGCCATTTATATAGGTAATACTATTTTACTTTTTGTTCCTGCATTTATTTGGTCATGTAAATGTGCTTAGAACTAATAAATTTGCAATTGGTGAAAATTAATGCATGACTTGTCAGCAGAGTATGGAATGTCAGCATGTGCCATGAAATTGCAATTCTTTGATTCTTTATTTTCCAACATTTACATACTGGTTCCATTTAGAGTGTAGTCCATTCTTATTTTTTGTTTCATAGATTGGCCAAAATGGAAAGGACTGGATTCCGTTCTCTTCCACGAAGAGTCAGTGGGACTGGCTAAGGTCAAGGTCTGAGGCTTTTTCCATCTGTCATCAGGTGTGCACTGATCAGAATTCACTACAGTTCTGTGCATGTGTCTTTATAGTATTTGAGATGCATGTTATGAATGTGGACTTTTATTCAATGTTGAGCTCACAACCTTATATTTATCCTGTAGTTTTAAATGCACCAATAACTAATTTGAGTTTTGTAATATATTGAGATAAAAAGATATTAGCCATGAAAAAATTTCAGCTGGTCTTAGAAAAGTGTAATATTTGAAATCTGCAATTCTTCATTGCTCAGTATGTACATCCAAAGATAACAGAATTCACTTGTTACTCCATATTGAGTATCACCAATTTTTCTATAATCAAATGTTTGTATATTGTTTCATGGTGTACTTTTTATAATTTTTTCAATAACTTAGAAATTACCATTTTTCTCAGCTGGAATTCTCTGTCCATTATGGTTGGATCTCACAACACAATGTGTAAAATATGACCAGTCTTTGAAATATTTTCAGATATCAGTTATATACAGGGATTTAGATTCTTCGCATTCTTGTGTTGGTTTTACAGTTGAAAAATATGTAAGTTTGTTTCCTACAATGTTCTAAATAGGTGCACAAAAGCATCATGTTAGGAAATCAAACAGTTGAAATTGCTTTTTTATCTGCCTTGTAAGAGTGTTTTTTACCAATTTACGGTGTCATTACTGGTTACAGCAGAATCACTGTTTAAATATTTTTGAGAGAGATGTCTGCTGAATGAAATTACACCAGGAAAGACCAAGTCCTTGGATTCTAAACTTGATCTTAAACCAGAGGTCACATACTAAGTTAGCATTAGTAATATCAGTTGCATTTTTGTGTTTATGTCACTTTTAAACTGCAGGGGAGACTTAGACAACCTAAACAACATAAAGGAAGGCCTTGCCTGTGTCTGCCTACCAATGAAGAAAAGACACACGAACCAAACACTGGTTAACTTACCCATATGCTTTACATTTTAATCACATAAGTGGATAATTATTCTACTTTGCCTGTTTAGTGACACCTCTATGTTAAAATACAGTAGGGCGGGCATATTGTAATATACACTTAGTTTTACAAAAGTGTAGGCTCAATTTAAAGTCTCTCCAAATATGTAACTGGAATCTGGGAAAGTCAGTGTCATACCTCTAGCTTGTGAAGTGTCAGTCTCATGCCAAAGACAAGTGATACAAAGAAATTGATTATCTTTATTTTTTTCTTAATATATAATAGGATTAAAAATCCAGTTGATTAGTAGTTGATAACAGTTATTTAGCCACATTCAGTTTTCAGTTTAAAAATCAGATCTTTTTAAAAGAATTTGTAGGTATTATTTCTGTGTCTCTTAAAAGCATATTGCTATACTAGTATTTGTGAATGTTGAGGAATCATTTAACTCTTTTATGTCAGTTGAATGTTTGGGGGTTCGTTTCTTACTCTGAAAAATACAGTTGATAATATTTACCCTCTCTTGTCCACAAATTTTCAAAGCTTTCCATCAGTTTGACAATTTTGTTTAAATAGACATACTCTGTTTCCTACAATATGTTCATTTCTTTCTCAACGCACCAATAATGAATTGAAACTCTGACACATGTTTTTACAACCTGAAACACCTCCATAATGATGTATCCTTGCATAGGTACCGTGCTCTAAGCCAAAAGTCCCACCGGTGTGCTGCACACGGGTTACAGGTGTGTCAAAGACTGACCGCTCAGCTCTTGGGGAGGCCTGATAACTCTGGTTCGTCCAATAACCTCAGTCTGCCCAATGAACAGAATCATTTTCTATCATGCGAAAAATGAAAAACGGTGAGGAAAATTACTTCAACCAAATCCTTCTTTCCTCCAAATGACAAGGAGCCATGATCCTCACCTAATATGTAACATCAAAAGGCTTCACCATTTCAAGAATGCGTATTTGTTATGAAGATTAGTCATTTCTACTCTTGACTCAGAAATTGCTCTGGGTGTGATGACACTGATGTAAAGATGATATTTTCACTCTGAGTGACCCATCCAACTCTTTCAGGCCTCTGGTGTCTGTGCACTAACTGTGTCTTCCATGGACTGAGTGGTTCACGAGGTGCCTAAAAGAGTTTTCAGTTGCTTACTATATTTTATTTTCCTGTAACAAAGAGTGTGACTTACACAAATTAAAATGATTTTTAGACATTAAAATATTTGTGGAAACATTTTTATGTTCTCAGTCAAATTTATGTTCTTTAGTCTCTTTCCATCTGTCTCTTGTAAGATTTGAAGCCTAATAATGCCACTTTTAGTGTTATGTTTTGGGTTTTCTTTTTTCATAATTCACAGTTCTGTTTATTCTATGATGGCATAAAATCACAAACGAGACACTAAAAACAAGGAAAAACAATAAATACCACCAGTGCAGGGGTCTGTTAGAACCATGTTCTATTGGGAAAACACTTGAGTGCCTTGTAGATTTGCGTAATTTTTTATTGTATAGTACTTTATTTTCATAACTATTAGGAAAAATTCTTCTATTTTTATTAAAAATATCATAATTTTATAAAAGGGCACATACACATAATAGATAATTTGGAAAACATGGAAAGTTACAGAGAAGAAAATACATATAATCCATAACTTCAATATTCAGAGCCAACAACACTTAACATTTTGATACAGATTCTTCTAGTGTTTTTTAAGGCATATGCATATTTTTTTACAAAAAAGTAATTATACTGTATGTATTTTGTATCTTGCTTTTTTAACATAACATTTGTAATAGTTGTATCCTGTTCTATTACATGAAAGTTTCATAGTTTGTTATACATTTTTTCTTATTTTTGGATATTTGGGTTGTTTCTAGCAGTTTATAGTATAAATAATGGTGTAATGATGATCTTTATAAATAAATCTTTTCTGAGACTGTATATTTCCCTAAAGTTCATTTCTAAAATGAGAATTATTGGCTAAAAGATCTGAAGTTTTTGTTTGTTTTTACTTTTTTTAGTGTCATGTTTTGATGCTTCCTGAGCGCTTCTGAAATCGCTACTGCTTTTCCTAAGTACAACATTTGTCAGGTGGAATTTCAAGAGATGTGTGAACTGTTCATTCTGAGCAATGCATTAATATGTATTTTGACAAATATAAAGAAACCTACAGATATTACATTAGACCAGCTGAATCCATTTTATGGTTTCTTTTTAATTCAAAAGCATCACATAGCAAATAAAATTTTTAAAAATTAAATTTAGTTACAAACTAGTTGTTTCTTATTTTTTTTTCCAGTCCCTTTTTGCTTTCTTTTACGACCACATGAAACTTGAGAAGCCACCTAAAGCTAAATCATTTAGTGGAGTTGGGCAGTTCCCAAGTGTCCAACAAGAAGGCCTGGTTTAGGCTGCGATGGCCACTGTCATTCCTGGTGATTTGTCAGAAGTAAGAGATACCCAGAAAGTCCCTTCAGGGAAACGTAAGCGTGGTGAAACCAAACCAAGAAAAAACTTTCCTTGCCAACTGTGTGACAAGGCCTTTAACAGTATTGAGAAATTAAAGGTTCACTCCTACTCTCACACAGGAGAGAGGCCCTACAAGTGCATACAACAAGACTGCACCAAAGCCTTTGTTTCTAAGTACAAATTACAAAGGTATTAAACTCTATTTGTCTTTCAGATTATATTTGCTATGATGTTGGCTGTGTGAAGCCATTGTAAGCGTATATATTTGTATACACATTTTTTAGCTGATTTGCAGAAAGGAAATGTTAAGTAGATTAGACATTGGCTAGTTTTAGTATTCTAAATCACATATTTTTATGTGTTAGTGTCTTTGGATTTTTAAAAATGTTTAATGAGAGTAGAATTTCCATTTGTACAAAGAAATTACAAGAAAAGGTATGGACGTTTACGTGAGTATATTCAGTCTTGCTCATTTGATTTTGTAATAATAGCTGAAAACCAGCCAGTGAAAATTCAAGTGGCAACTTAAATGACTCAAGTTCTACAGTATTTAGGTATATTAACTATCCTTGTAGTATAGATTAAATTTAAAAGTGTCCATTAGTAGGGAAATTCTGTTTTAGCATAGTAGTTTAGCTTCCATTTGAAAAGTGAATACATGCCATTTTTGTCATGATACTTACAGAATATGTCTATGTTTAAAGGCACATGGCTACTCATTCTCCTGAGAAAACTCACAAGTGTAATTATTGTGAGAAAATGTTTCACCGAAAAGATCACCTGAAGAATCACCTACATACACATGACCCTAACAAAGAGACATTTAAGTGTGAAGAGTGTGGCAAGAATTACAACACCAAGCTTGGGTTCAAACGTCACTTGGCCTTGCACGCTGCAACAAGTGGTGACCTCACTTGCAAGGTCTGTTTGCAGACTTTCGAAAGCACGGGAGTGCTGCTGGAGCACCTTAAATCTCATGCAGGCAAGTCATCTGGTGGGATTAAAGAGAAAAAGCACCAGTGCGAGCATTGTGACCGCCGGTTCTACACCCGGAAAGACGTCCGTAGACACATGGTGGTGCACACTGGAAGAAAGGACTTCCTCTGTCAGTACTGTGCACAGAGATTTGGCCGAAAGGATCACCTGACTCGACATATGAAGAAGAGTCACAATCAAGAACTTCTGAAGGTCAAAACAGAACCAGTGGATTTTCTGGATCCATTTACCTGTAATGTTTCTGTGCCTATAAAAGATGAGCTCCTTCCAGTGATGTCCTTACCTTCCAGTGAACTGTTGTCAAAGCCATTCACAAACACTTTGCAGTTAAACCTCTATAACACTCCATTTCAGTCCATGCAGAGCTCCGGATCTGCCCACCAAATGATCACAACTTTACCTTTGGGAATGACGTGCCCAATAGATATGGATGCTGTTCATTCTTCTCACCACCTTTCCTTCAAATACCCATTCAGTTCTACCTCATACGCAATTTCCATTCCTGAAAAAGAACAGCCATTAAAGGGAGAGATTGAGAGTTATCTGATGGAGCTACAAGGGGGCGTGCCCTCTTCATCCCAGGATTCTCAAGCATCGTCATCTAAACTAGGGTTAGATTCTCAGATGGGGTCGCTTGATGATGGCGCAGGGGACCTCTCCCTGTCAAAAAGCTCTATTTCTATCAGTGACCCTCTAAACACACCAGCATTGGATTTTTCTCAGTTGTTTAATTTCATACCATTAAATGGTCCTCCCTATAATCCTCTATCAGTGGGGAGCCTTGGAATGAGCTATTCCCAAGAGGAAGCACATTCTTCTATGTCTCAGCTCCCCTCCCAGACACAGGATCTTCAGGATCCTGCAAACACTATAAGTCTTGGGTCTCTTCACTCACTGTCAGCAGCTTTCACCAGTAGTTTAAGCACAAGCACCACCCTCCCACGTTTCCATCAAGCTTTTCAGTAGGATTCCAGGACATGGATTTATTACAGCAATGTATGTGTAGCCCTGCCTTAGATGACTCTTTTTATTTTAGTGCCTACTTTTAGACAGTATAAAAGTTTCTGCTTTTGTATAGTACCAATATTCATTAAGCCAGTATAAAATAGAAACTAGCTTTGGAACCATTTGTGTTCAGTTATGTTTACCTGAGTATTTTGTCCTAATTCACTGCCAATTGTCATATTTTAAGATTATTTTTCATATAGGAAAGCCATTATTATTAGTAACATCTTACAAATCCCACATTTGAATTACTTTTTGATTTTAGACTTTTTATTTTTTCCATTACTAATGGCTCTACCTTTTGACATTTGGCTCAGTAAAAAAATTTGCAATATAATGTAAATTTTCTAAAATGTGAATATGAATAACCCAAGAGTTTTTTAAATTTTTACTAGCCTCTAAGTGGATTCATAATCATATATTTCAAGTGAATTAAGAGTCCATTGTGGGGAGATAACAGATGCTTCTTAGATGTACAGTAACTTCAGGTCAGTATATTTTGAAGACTTGCTGTTGTCTGGCTCAAATAGTTCCTGTCTCTGTTGTACACATACAAGGAAAACAAAACCTAAACAGAAAGCACCAGTATTTATGGCAAAAAGAGACTCCTAGTAAGGTGATATGGTATGGTATTTGATGTTACTCAATAGTTGGCTTTAAATTAGTACACAGGATATTTTGCCACATTTCAAACTTTTTATCTTGCTTTCTTTGCATTTAATAATACATCAGAGTCTTCGGAGTCAGTTCATAGATAGCTCTCTCTAATATTTTCCACCTTTCAAGGCCAAAGGGTGGGTCAAATACAGCCAGCAATTTTATTTTTATTGTTAGTCCAGATTCTGGACTAACAGTTGGTCCAGAATCTAGAGCCATCGTGGAACACAGGTGTTAGGTGTATCTATCCCAGAGTGAATGTCTCATCTTAGATGGTTTATTAAACATCCTAAACTGGAAGATATGAAGCATACCTCTCAATCTGGGGACTTGTCTAGAGGTCATGCTCCCTGTCGCCAGAGTTGGAAACTAGACTATTGAGAAGTAAAGTAAAGCCTGTTGCTTATATCACTTGTAGCTAAATTTGATAACATTTTCTTTCCCTTAAGAGCCAATAGCAGAAAACAACAGTTTAGTCCCTTAATATCTTTCTCATTCAGTGTTAATTCGTCTTTCCTTGCTATTTTCAAATGGAGAATTTAAAGTGAAATGCAGTAGAAAACTATTTGAGGAATGACCACAGAGTTTTAAGCAACTAAAAATATATGCAGTAAAACCCACTTTTACTTGTCTCTGGGAAATGTGGGGAATGTTGCAAATCAGTAAGTTGAATTTGTAGAGGGAGAAAAAGTAAAGTAAAACAATCACTATCTAAATATGAAAATAATCAAGAATATTCTGTTCACTGAATAAAGTAGTTGTGGGCTTTCGTCATGTTAGATAACCACCATAATCTTGTGAACTGTCAAATTATCATATTTTTCTAATTATCAGTAGGGACATCAAACTAAAAAACCATACCTTTTAAGCACTTGTTAACACCTTATTTGGGAGCCTCTCTGTTGGGGCAGGTGTAGGGGTGGGGGTGGGGATGAGGGGACTATAGAAGAGTATATATCTCTTTAAAAAGAAAAAGAAAAAATTGTTGAGCACTCAGCCGTATATGGAAGCTTTTTTCCCCTTTTATAGGGCCAATTATTACTGCAGATTGCAATGTTTACCAAGAATTTCTAAAAAATGAGTGCAGATTACTGAATATAACGCATTATTTAAAATATTTGGGAGTAGTATAATTTGTGGAGGAATGTAAATTGTAATAATGTAAATGGGGGTTTCACTCTCTATATTATATCTATACACACACACATATATCGCACTTCATAGAATCAAAGTTGCTCTCTTAAGGAACTTTGGCTCCTGATATTTTATCATGCTCCTATTTTTTTTAATCCTAGGAGCAGTAGTTTTTATACTTATATTTAAATTTTATTATTAAAAATTACATTTTATAAAAGTGTTCCAAAGGCATTAAAATTATATATGTTAATAAGGAAATACATTTAAAATTTTTTCAAACTGCTCCTAAGCTTTTGATTAGGAGAATATTGCTCTGAAAGTAGGCTTTTAGCTCTGCTTTATTACTGCTTCCTTTAGTTTCTATGAAACAGATTGCTTACCGAAATCATTAGTTGAATGATTAGTGTTCAATATTGCTTTAATGACCATTTTTAAAAATGGAAAAAAGAAATTTGGTGACAGAGCACAAATAAACAGAAAACCTATTTTTAAATAGAAATCACAAATGCAGGTGTGGAAACACTACTTACATAAAATGTGCAAAAGGAGAAGTCAAATTAATGAACTGAGTCAGCCTTACTAGGCCACATTTCACTGCTAATAAAAAATAGAAAAGGGAGTACCAGGATTTATTAAATAAAGCATTTTAGAAATGGGGAATGGCGCCATATATGTATATATTTTTTTATCCTAATTTTCGCCCTGCATGGAATTCAGATACATGGAGGCACATCTTTCAGGGCACCAGTGTTAAAATTGTAGAGTCTTGATTTTCATACCTACATCTCTTTTCCTATTGCTGGCCCACAGACTTAAAATAACATATCCAAGTGAGAGGGAATTGAGCTAATTTGTTTCTTAAATTGACTGTAGTGGTCACTAAAACTTTTTGGAGAGAATTTCTGTTAAAGATGAGGCAGACTCATTTGTTTTCATTTCACAATGGTTTAACAAGTATATAACAGAATTGGCTCCTTTTATTTCCTAGAAAAAATGTGGCATCTGTTTTTAGGTCAACTGGATATGATTAAAAATAATTACTGCCAATGTTTTGTTCTCCAGTGGCCAGAATCATCATCTTTAAAATTTCTAGTGCCTTTGCTTGGTAAAAATACTACTAATAATAAAAATTAAAATATATTTAAAGGTATTATCATTAAGTAAAAATATTTCAGTTTAGAATTTGGACCTCAGACAAGATATTGAACCTCATTCAGTTTGAACTTCTGCACGTGTGCATAAATTCAGTCACCAGACACGGAAACATGACTGGAAGGATCTTGGCACAGTAAGCAATTAATATCCACATCTATATTGCAAGTATCATCTTTGTATTTAGTTATTGGTCACTTAAAATTTGCATTTTAAAATCCTATCACCAAGTTCAGTTTTTCAAATCTTCAGTTGTCCTGGCTGATCATGCACCACTCTTTGTGCAACTATTAAATTTCATTTAGTGTTTCTTCCAAACTATGTATTTTTGCCTATTCATTGCTTGTGCTTTATTATTATTAGTCATTTGTGGAATATAGTGATACATTGTGTTAATTTGGACAGTAGCGGTTTTTAAAAACCATATACTGACTGAAACGTGAGCCAGAGCTGACTGCTTTATTAAGCTAATATTGAATGTTAAAGAGTACATATTTTCAGGATCATTTATCTAGTAAGCAATACACATATATAGGCCAATATTTTTTTTAAAAAGATAGAGCTTGGTCAACCTCTATACTACACATATTACAAGATATAGCACTTTCAAACTAAACCTTTACAGAAACTTATAGGTTATGCCTTTTATTTTAAGACTTATTATGATTTGTTTCAAGTGCCATTAGATTATATATATGTAGGCCTTTGATATATAATGCTTTGTGTTCAAAAATGGTAGATGATATTTTAAACAGGTACATTTTTACAGTGTTTCTTATCAATTTGCTATATTGCACAGAATCAGTGTGTGTCTTTTCATAAGGTTTTACAATGGTTTATTTTTTACAAGGTTTACGTGTCTCAAAACACACTGTCTTCCCAGTATGTAAATTTAAAAATACCAGTTCACCCAAGTTGCTTCTAGCCTATTGAGATCCATGTGGCATTGGAGGAGATTTTTTAAATGTTGAGTATTCTTCATTAGTAATGGAAGACTGTTATCTCTGACAAATGAATGGCTAAGTTGACTTTGTCTTATTTTTCTTACTGTGTCAGCAGTCACATTGACAACACAGTTTGTATGATTACATAGATACACGAGTGTTACTGTGTAGTCTTGTGCTAAACACCTTTAAGAGCTCCTTTTTGATCATAGAAAACAAGATGCTACTGCCAACCAAAAGGCACGCTTAGATCACCCTTATCCCCTCCTACAACGTTATCAACCCTCTGAGGATGGAAGGCAGTGTCTTTTGATAAAGTTACCTAGCTCTAGAAATGACAGAACTATTGCTAATGTATAAAACACTTCATTATATAAGCTTCAGTGGTACAGATGAACCAGAATGAATGTTTGTCTTCTCAGAAACACTCCTTCAGTTTTATGTTGGATCATGCTGCTAATGTAACTTGGGATACAACTCTTCATGGTGCTACAAACGTCTCTGTCTCATTCACTCGAATTTTTTTATCCATAGAATAAAGGACTTCATTAGGTGTAAAGGTGTACAATATATTTTTATACTGTGACTTAATTTGTCATTAACAAACTTTTACACCACCCACCGCAATGTATTCATGTGCACTTGCAAAAGGAAATCTTGGACATGCAAATGTTACCAGAACAAACCAGCTTTTGTCTACAAGGTGACTGTAACTCGAAAAGAAAAGTGGGCTTTATAATACGGTGCAGAGTGAAGAATGTGCTGTGTGTTACTGACGGCCCTTTGCATTTAACAGAAACTGGGAATCCGTTAGGTAATGGATTGCATCGTGCCTGAACGCAAGCTGGACTGCTGAAATTGTACTTTAAGCTAATGAAAAAGTGTTTGGACTAGAATTCTAAAAATTTTCTACTTAATGATGAAGTTTTGAGTCAAAATAGAAAAGAAAAAAATCTGCATTCCAGGCTGAATTTTGTATATTTTTATTGCATTTAAAATTGCTATTCTGTGATATTGGGAATTCAAGTGGCTTATCATGTATATCATGTACTTAAAATGTATCCACAAACTACTGTTGTATTTGTATAAAATATAGACAAAGATCATATTTTTTGTGTGTGTATAAGCTCTGTAAAATAGCAGTCACATTATGAAGCTGCAGTGATACTACATTTTAAACATCCACATCCAAAGAAGCAGGCTATTTATTTGTCCAGTTACCCAGATATAAAATATAAATTTGCTGCTAATTAAACAATAGTACTGCAGCTTCTTGTGGCCTACAGTGTTATGTTTGCTGTAAGAAAAAGATATGTGAACTCCACAAAATATATGAATAAAATTATAGAATGGCTTTAGATAATGTAGATCTTCCTGAAATTTTAATAGATGATAAAGTTCTATTTGGTATAATGTTTTTTTCTTCACTTTGAATTTTAAATATTTTCTCATTTGATAAGTATTATACAAGTTTCTAATAGCTGCCTCTAAGACAACAGTTAGCTATTGAAATGAAATGTAAAGTTCTGGGGCTTCTTTTTTGTTTTTGTTTTTCTAAAAACTTTTGTACATTTAAAGGAAGGATAGAAATTGTAAATAAAAAAGTCAAAACATGATGCATCAAAACTTTAATCCAGTTGAGAATTCTGAAAAGAATCCAAAAGGGCTATCAGAAAGTATAAATTGATACTGTTTCTTGTTCATGTGAGATAGAATTGGCACTAAGCATTCCTTTAACACTTACTGTCTGTTAGTACTCTAAATTATCCTTTTAGAAGTTCTCCTGGGCTGTTTGTCTAAAATTTTGCTGAAAACCCTCCCTTGACGATTCATGTAGACCAAAACAACAAACACACACATACTTCATCTAAAACTCCTAAGTTTAACAGTAATGGAGCTTCAAGAAGATATTAATTCTGCAAATTCAATTAATCTATCCAGGAACAATCATAGGAATAATTTTTTTATGTATCTCATAGCACCACTTTCAGTATAATAGGGAAAATTCCTCCTTTATGGCTTCCTGTTTTAAGGCTGTCCAGCTTTCTGAGAGGTAAAGAAAATGAACAGTAATTCTAATGTTGGCAGTTTCTCTCTTGATGTGCTTAATTCCAGCAAATCTAGAAGTATTTCTTTGTTAATTCTTAGCATTAACACAAAACATTTTTATTTTAATTTGTGCATATGAAATGTGTCAAGGACTGACATACTGTGAAAAAATATGGGATTAATTTACTTAAGGCATTATCTACCTTACAGAAGAGTAATTAGAAATGCAGTTTGCTTATTGCACCATAGACCCAGTGGGGCTGAAAGACTTTTCATTCATGTTATCGTCAAGAATGGAAAGTTCGTACCAATGTTAGTGGTTTACCATTAAGAGGAAGAGAAAGTTCAGTGTGGCTACGGACAGCTTGAGTTTTGCTATAACTTTTCCTTAAACACTTACTTAGCAAACATTTACCTTTTTTTCCTCCCAATTTTCAATTTTTTAAAAATATTTATTTATTTTTAGAGAAGTGGGGAAGGGAAGGAAAGAGGGAGAGAAACATCAATGTGTGGTTGCCTCTCGAATGCCCCATACTGGGGATCTGGCCTTCAACCGAGGCATGTGCCCTGACTGGGAATTGAACCAGAGACCATTTGGTTTACAGTCGATTCCATCCACTCCATCCACTGAGCCACACCAGCCAGGGCCCAACTTTCAATATTTCTTATTGTGGTTCAATTACACTTGTCCCCATTTTGCCCCCATTACTCTCCCCTGCCCTCCCACTTGTCCCAGGTTCAGTGTTCCACACCCTGCCCTACCATCTTTGTCCATGGGTCCTTTATACATGTTACTTGACCCTTCCCCTTCTTTCCGCATTATTCTCTTCCCCCCTCCCCTCTGGTCTCTGTCAGTTCTTTATTTCCATGTCTCTGGTTCTGTTTTGCTCACTTGTTTTGTTGATTAGGTTCCACTTATAGGTGAGATCATATGGTATTTGTCTTAGCAAATATTTCTTAAGCAAAGGCACCACTTTGTAGTAAGTCTTAGTGCTGTTCCAAAGAAACCAGCTTTATCAAAGGTTGTTTCCTAATCAAGCCTCCTAATAAAGATGGCAGCATCAATGCAACTGCAGACAAGTCTCAATGTTAAATTGAGCCATACTGGGTTACTCTTTTTGTAGATCAAAATGGTGAAATATTGGCAATTTTAGCCTAAAACTAAAACAAAAACCAGAATATCTTGACTTTACCTCCATTTTATTCAACACAGGTCAATAATAAATCTTTCTACCCTGGAGATGTTTGACTCTTGGCTAATGTAATGGTTAAAATTTTGTGTGTCAACTAGGCCAGGCCACAGTACTCAGACTAGATGTCTTGTCTACTCAAACACCAGTCTGCATGCTGCTGTGAAGGTGGTTTTTAGATGGAATTAACATTTACAGTCAGTTGACTTGAAAGAGATTACCCTCCGTAGTGTGGGTTGGCCTCATCCAATCAGGTGAAGAAGGCCTTAAGAAAAAAGATTGAGTTCTCCCAAGCAAGAGGGACTTCTGCCTCCAGACCACCTTTGGGCTTAAGTTGCATCGACAACTCTACCCTGGGTCTTTGCTGGCCTGTCCTGCAGATTTTGGACTTGTCAACCACCATGATCATGGGAACCAATTTCTTAAATCTCTCTATATACAGGGTAGGGCAAAAGGTTTACAGCTCACATGGAAAATAATACAATAATAATAATACAAGAATAAACTTCCATGTACTTAACAACTGTAAGCCTGCTTTTGCCCCGTTCTCTATCTACACATCCCATTGGCATGGTTTCTCTGAATAAGTCTGACTTACAATACAGCTAGTTTCAACTGTCATTCTTTAGAAGTGCTGGTTCCACCCTGAAGGGAGTGGAAATGTTTTTCCCTCTGATACACTTATGATGGAGAACATAAATTCCAAGGTACTGAATGCTTTAGAGAAGAAAGGGAAAAAGATCACAGCGCGTAAGTAATGGAGATTCTATCTGTAAAGGAGTTCTCAGGATCTCCTTTTCTGTGCCATTCTGGCTGCCATTATTGCAGATGGAATTGGGTTTTCTCTTCTAATGAACAAGTTTTCTTTTAAAAAGAAATGTAAACAGGATAATCTTGCTTTACACGGTAGAGGCATACTTGAAATATAATCCAGGGTCTTTTATAAATGCACAAGTGGAGACATGTAAATTGAATCTTTTTGGAAAACAGGTATATAGTCCATGTATGGCTACACCTCAGCGAAGGCCCAGGGACTCTAAGGGGTTGGAGGTCAGAAGGGTGATGATTCCTCACATAAGCTGTGGAAGTTTTCAATTTCATGACATCAGCTATTTTTTGGAAAGGGTTAACTTTTGGTTTATTCTGTTTGTAATTTTAAAACTTTAATTATTTTCCTAGGGCCCCTTTCAGAGTGTCGTCGATGCAGTTGGTAGTCCCATTGGAATAATGTTGATAAACTGCTCTATTTCTAGAAATACATAACTAATTTGTTATTAGTATTTGTACACACCTGATGACAATTCTAAGACAGCTTCTGTAAACAGATTTTCATGCCCTAGGAATGTTCATTGTGTAAGTAGGTTAATAGCCTAAGCCATGCCCCATTCAAGATTTTAAGGTATGTCAGCTTTTCCCACCCGAGAATGAATGATTAGTGTACACCCTTCTACGTGTCTTGAGGACCATTTTCTTTAAAGACCTCAGGCAGAAGAGTTCAGCACATCCCCTCACTTCTAAGTTAATCTTTTGTTGTAATAAAATGTACTACTTAAATGTTGTATTTTTGGTCATAAATTCTTTCATGTAACATCTCAGTATTTATTCCAAAGTAGTACCTTTACTAAGGGCTTCAAGTTAGTACTAGTCAATAACTGTCTGCCAAACCATTTCCTTTTCGTTTATCGTTTTCACATGAAGTGACTCACTGTACCTTGTGCATATATCACTTGATCTTCAGTTGTCTTATTCCCCATCCTAAATGCTTTCTTTCTCTATTCCTGCCCATGAATTCCACAAACCCAAATTTTACCCACCCTCCAGCCCTTTTGTAGTGATAGCTCTTCTCTGGTCTCACTCCCTGAAAGGTAACTTATTTTGCCTATGAACTTTTATTATAGCTTATTAGATCTTTTTAGGGAAATCCATATTATATATTCATTATATGGTATATTAATATGTATTTCAGGGATATAGATTATTATATATTATATAATTATATTTTAACATATATTTCAGGGATATATTATATATTAATGTATTGATATAGATATTATATATTATACATATTAGCTCTTGTAAGCATTTGTCCACATAGTTCCCTGCATGTGGCAGATAATCAAAACCTATTTGTTGACTGAAGGGCAATGATAGCTCTTATCTTTCTCCACCATTTTAATTTTAGAACACATTTCTAAAAGGAAATACTCTTTCAAAATCTGACTCTAGAAAATTTTTTAAATAACAACTTTAGCACTTGGACTTTCTTTGTTTTATAGAACAAAGTACTTTCACTATAATTGACTGAAACTGGAGAAACTTTTGAGAATTCTAATTCTTGTAATTTGGTACTTCAGGAGCTCTTACCATGGGGTCTTTTAGTTATGTCTAATTCTACAAGTTGTGTGACTATTTAGATAGAGGCATCATTAGGTAGGGTTCTTAAGATTTTATTTAATCAAATACTATGATAACTTCTCATAACAAATGATCATTTTGAAATCTTCTTAAATCATATTTAAATTTAACTTTCCTTTTCTCCTTAGCAATTAGGTCAGTGAATAAAAAGCCAATGAAGCCTGGCTGGGTGGCTGAGTCGTTTGGAGCGTTGTCCCATACACCATGAAGATTGCAAGTTCATTCCCAGTTGGGGCACATACAGGAGGCAACCGATCAGTGTTTCTCACATTAATGTGTGTGTGTCTCTCTCCCCCACCCTCCTTTCTCTCTAAAATCAATGAACACATCCTCAGGGGAGGATTTTTTAAAAAGCCACCGAGGGGAAACCTTGTTTATTCTACAGGGACAGTGAAAATCAATTTGTCCTTTTATAAAAAAACAAACTTTAAACTTAAAAGAGACCCTTGAAGTTACCCCTCCACTTTTACAAATGAATCTAGGGCACCAAGGCTGCTTGCTGTCCAGGGACACAGTGCTAAGACCAGGGCCCAGGTCTTAAGTTCTTTCTGCTTTCAGGTGTCTAAAGCTTTCCCAGTGGAACCAGTCCTATTTGAAGGGAGTGGCATAATCTAATAGGCAAGCCTACACTCAGAAATTTTTTAAAAGTCTCATGCTTTAACATTACAAATCTAGGAAGATAATGGAAATTCTATTTCTACCTCCCTTGTCATTCAGATGAAGAAACTAAGGCTCACAGTTTGTAACTTGCTAGAAATTATGGGATTTATACCAGGTTATTTGACTCCAGGATTTACCACTGCAGTTTTAGGATTTCCAATATCCAGGCATCCAGAAGGGAGAAGAAAATAGGGGGTTGAGAGATGACAAGACAGTACTCCCAAAATAACAGTTTTCCCTGAGCTCAAAGGTGGTTCAGTACTTGCCAGACAGGATTACCAAAAAAATGTCCTTTGCATCAAGATAATGAAAATAGCCCTGGCTGGTGTGACTCAGTGGATTGAGCACCAGCCTGTGAACTGAAAGGTCGCTGGTTTGATTCAGAGTCAGGGCACATGCCTGGGTTGTGGGCCAGGTCCCCAGTTCGGGCAGTGGGAGAGGCAACTAATCTGTTTCTCTCACACATCCCAGGAGCAAAATACATAAAATGATAACTTAGAAATATGAGGAGAATTTGATTAAGCATGGTTTACAGATTCAAACTGTTGGTGCAAGTAAGTATAACTTTGAGAGGGACACTAAACAAGACCAAACCCAGGGTGTGTCAGGAACAACCTTAAGCAAAATACATAAAATAGTAACTTAGAAATATGAGCAGAATTTGCTTAAGCCACAATCTTGGTTGAGAAAATTTGCAGGAATAATGAGGATAAATGAAAAACAAAAATGCCTACAATTTGAAAGAGAATCAGTGAGAACTGAGCCCAGACACACCTGAAACACTTGCTGAGTGAGAAGTCATGGAGCCATAACTGATCAAGTTGTCAAACAAGTTCAAGCAAAATAGGAGGTCTGGCATGTAAGGATTCAGAAAGTACGTTGTACCTTTTTAGTTTAAGAAATTACAAAAAAAATAAAAACCCAGAGAAGCAAAGATGGAATCAATATGGACATCTCAAGAAAGCAGAAGGGAAATAAGGAAGTGGTGAACAATAATGCTAATAACTCATGGTTAAATCTGAAGTATTGATCATTTGCTAGTGACTATTTGGAAGAGATAAATCTAATACAATGTAGATGTATTCCGTGGGTATTTGGTAATCATAAAAGTGGTTAAAGCTTTTATATCAAGTTCTGATCACACATAATCATCCGAGAAACAAGGAGTAAAATAACTGGAGACTTGGCCTGGAAGCCATATAACAAGGTGATATGGAGTGAAATTTGGAAAACCTAGTTTGGTTGGGGGAAAATTTAGAGCAAAAACAATACTAGAGAAGCTCAGCTTATAAAGAAACCTGGGAAGACCTCCAAATATCTCTGTTAGGAAGAAGATGGGAGGCAAAATGACTAACATGCAGGCAGGCATCAAGATTAAATACACTAGGGTTGGAATCAAGCTCAGCGAGTCTGATTTGGGGTACAGAATTTGATGCAAGTCTCACTCAGCGCTCCCTGCCCGAGTATGATTCCCTGACAAACAGGATCCATTCATTTTTTCCCTTCATTCTACAAACATTGGTTGGACACCTGCTATGCATCAGGCATTATTCCAAGTGCTGGGCATACAGTATTGAACAAGACAAAGTTCCTATTCTCATAGCAGGTACATTCTGTTGAAGTGAGTTCCCAAAGGGTGAAAGTAAGCAGGTTCCCTGCTCCTGGTCAGAATGATCCAAAGTATATTTTGAATCCTACTAAGAAACCACACTTCTTTGTTTGCATTCATTATATGGAATTGGGTGTCAATGATGGACACCAAACCACACCCCGGTCTCCACTTGTCCCCCACAAGTGCCACTTCAGAACATGAGGACCCTGTATGAATGGATGAAACGGAGATGCTGTGGGAGCGAGAGAGTACACTCATGATGAAAACAGGAAAGAGCTGGAGAGGAAGCTACCCCATTCTTCCCTTATCCTTCCTCCCTGTGTCTACCCAACTGCAAGCAAAGATCTTGATAGGATTCTGGTTTACAGACTCAAACTGTTGGTACAAGTAAGTGTAACTTTGAGAGAGACACCTAACAGGACCAAACCCAGCGTGTGCCAGGAACAACCTTGATACAGTGTGAGTGTGGGGCAGCAGCAGAGGCACCGTGGGAAAGGAAGCTGTGGTTAAAGCATGTGGCACATATGGAAACGAGGAACCTGTGAGTGTTTTAATAGGTATATTTGAGACTTTCATGAGACACAAAAATTGGTAATGTGTTAAGTCACAAATAAAATAAAACAAATCCCTCCCCCAAAATAGTAAGATAATTCAAAGGATATGGCAGGATCTGATTTTCCACAATTCCTCAAATTATGATCAACATTGCCAGATTACCTTCCAAATAGTAACAGCAATTTACATTTGTTTGCTTTTTTAAAAATTGTTGGTGAAGGTGAGCATTTTTATATATTCTCTAAGTTGCTATTTATTTGAGTTTATTTTCCAGATGGATATTACTATCATATTACCACTTCATCATTAGGATCTTGAAATATCCAAGGGATTTGGGGGGTGTAAGAACAATGCATATTACTAGTGATGCAAGTTCTCAGCTAAATAATTTATAAAGTATATTAAGCAAAACTTTTCAAGCAAATATTACTAATACAACTCATCAAAATATGTTAATTGTATCTAATGTATTAACATTAATATGATTAAAAACATTTAAATGTATTTGCTTAAACATTTAATAAGCATGCTAGTGATGGGCAATCTTTTTGTTTCCAAATCTTGACCACTGTAAACAATGCTTTAGGAAGCATCCATGATCATGGGTCCTTATCAATTGGTCTATGGGACAAATTCTCAGAAGTGGAGTCACTAGGTTGGAGAGTATTTGAAATTTTAATTTTAAGGGATGTTGCCAGATTGTTTTACACGAGTGTTTAATGTTCATTTTCTGTAACACTTCACATTCCTACAGCAATATGTAAAACCGCTATCCGCACCTCCCCAAATCAGTAAGTAACACACATTACATTCCTCTTGAGTTTTCCCTGTCTGGGGTGATAGCAAAGAACTGTTTCTTTTCTTTCTTTTTTTTCTTTAATCCTCACCCGAGGACATTTTTTTTTCATTGTCTTTTTAGAGAGAGAAAAAGGGAGAGAGAAATACATCAGTGTGAGAAAGAAACATCAATTGGTTGCCTCCCGTACATGGCCAGACAGAATCACACGTGCCTCACACACTCCTGGACCAGCGATCAAACCCACAACCTAGGTATGTGTCCCAACCAGTAATCAAACGCACAACCTTTTGGTTATGGGATGATGCTCCAACAGAGCCACATTGGCCAGGTTGTAAAGAGCTATTTCAGTTGTGACTTTAATTGGTATTTCCCTCACTTACTAGTAAACTTGAACATTTTTTATTTATGTTGTGGCCAGTTGCATTTTTTTCCTCGTCTGTGACTTGCTTATTTATATACCCTTTGCTCATTTTTGCTAGATGTTGCTTTCTGTCAATCTGTAAGTTTGCTTTGTATAATAGAGATATTAATCATTTGTCATCTGCATTATAAGCTTTTTGCAGTGACATGGTTTTTTTATGGTTTTGGTATCAAAAGATACCATTTTTAAAGTTTTAAATTTTATATAGTCATACATGAGTAAATTTTCTTCTATGGTTCTAGATTTCCAGTCTCTATTATACAGGAAAAAGTGTCAGGAATAGTATCACTGGATTGAGGACTATTTGTATCACCCTTTCTTCCCAGATTTCATTGTAAGATTTTTATTGTTTTAATTTGTATATTTAAATTTCAGTCTATTTTTCATTAAGTGTGAGATGCTGTAAAATTTTAATTTCTTCTGGAAAAATAAATGGTTGTGCTGGCATCACACTACAGACTATCTTCAATTAAGTTCCAGTCATCATATATTGAATTCTCATGTTGCCTGGGATGTAAGTCTAGGTTGTCCATTCCACTGGTCTCTGTATCTGTTGAGTACTATATTGGTTTGCTTAAGGTGACTTTAGGGTGGGCTGTGTTCATGAGCATGGCAGCTGTCCCCTCCAGGGTTCTTTTCCATGGTTTTCTCAGCTATTCTATGCATTTGTTCCATGTAACTTCAAGATTATGTTATTCAATTATGGAAAAGAACCCTATTTTTCCTAATTCGATTATCATTGGAAATCACATTACATTTAGGTGTTATTTTTTGTTGTTTTTAAGGATTACTTTTATTATTTACTTATTTATTTTTTAGAGAAAAGGGAAGAGAGGAAGAGAAACATCAATATGCGAGAGAAACACCCATTGGCTGCCTCTCACATGCCCCCAACCAGGGTCCTGGCCCCCAACCCAGCCATGTGCCCCAACCTAGAATCGAATCAGCAACCCTTCAGTTCATAGGACGGCACTCAATCCACCAAGCTATATGATCCAGGGCTAGGTGTTAACTTTGAAAGAAGTAACATAATATAGATAAATCATTGCATCCAAGAACATGGAAGACCTTTCCATTTTTTAAGGTTTTGTTTAATGTCTTTTAATATTACAGATTATTAATATTGTTCCTCAGTATGTATTATTGAAATTGCTATGTATTTTAAAATTTATTTTCCCATTTCATGTCTAGGATTTTCTTGTTAGAACATAAGAATGCAGTTTATTTATTTTAACATTTATTTCCTATCTACTTAACCAAAGTGGCACAATTATTCTTTTTTCAATGTATTTTATTGATTATGCTACTAGTTGTCCCATTTTCCTCCTTCACTCCCCTCCACCCTGCACACCCCCTCCCACCCACATTCTCCCCCTTTATTTCATGTCCATGTGTCGTACTTATAAGTTCTTTAGCTTCTACATTTTCCATACTATTATTGCCCTCCCCTTGTCTATTTTCTACCTATTGTCTATGCTACTTATTCCTTATATCTTTTCCCCCTGTCTCCTCCTCCCACTCCCCTGTTGCTAACTCTCCATGTGATCTCCATTTCTGGGGTTCTGTTCCTGTTCTAGTTGTTTGCTTAGTTGTTTTTGTTTTATTTTTAGGTGTGGTTGATAATAATTGTGGGTTTGCTGTCATTTTACTGTACATGTTTTTTATCTTCTTTTTCTTAGATAAGACCTTTTAACATTTCATATAATAAGGGCTTGGTGATGATGAAATCCTTTAACTTGACCTTATCTGGGAAGCACTTATCTGCCCTTTCGTTCTAAATGAAAGCTTTGCTGAATAGACTAATCTTAGATGTAGGTTCTTGCCTTTCATGACTGGGAATACTTCTTTCCAGCCACTTCTTGCCTGTAAGGTCTCTTTTGAGAAATCAGCTGACAGCCTGATGGGAACTTCTTTGTAGGTGACTGTCCCCTTATCTCTTGCTGCTTCTAGAATTCTCTCCTTCATTTTAATCTTTGTTAGGGTAATTATGATGTGCCTTGGTGTGTTCCTTCTTGGGTCCACCTTCTTTGGGACTCTCTGAGCTTCCTGAACTTCCTGGAAGTCTATTTCCTTTGCCAGATTGGGGAAGTTCTCCTTCATTATTTGTTCAAATATATTTTCCACTTGTTGCTCTTCCTTTTCTCCTTCTGGTACCCCTATAATTCAGATGTTGGGACATTTAAAGATGTTCTGGGGGTTCCTAAGCCTCTCATTTTTTTGAATTCTTGTCTCTTCATTCTTTTCTGATTGGATGTTTCTTTCTTCCTTCTGGTCCACTCCACGGATTTGAATCCCAGTTTCCTTCCCATCACAATTGGTTCCTTGTACATTCGCCTTATTTCACTTAGTGTAGGCTTCATTTTTTCATCTAATTTGTGACCAAATTCAACCAATTCTGTGAGCATCCTGATCACCAGTGCTTTGAACTATGCATCTGATAGGCTGGCTATATCTTTGTCGCTTAGTTGTATTTTTTCTGGAGCTTTGAGCTGTTCTTTCATTTGGGCCATTTTTTTTGTTTTGACATGCCTGTTACAGAGTGAACGGTGGAGGCTTAGGTGTTCATCAGGGCGGGGCACCCCAGTCACTGGGTTATGACGCTGTATGTGGGGGCGCGGTCTGGGAGGGAACAATGGCGCTTGCTCTGCTCTCTGCAGGATTTCAGTCACTTCCTCCACTTCTCCCAAGCTAATTGGGCCCTTCTGGTTCTGATTCCTGGGTGAATTGGTTTGTGTGCATTCTAGGACCCTGTGAGTCTCTCCAGTGAACTCTCCTGTGAGGTTGGGAGTTTCTCCCGGCACCTCAACCTCCACAGGTGTTTTCAATTGGTGTTTTGAGGCTTTACTTCCCCACACTTGGACACTGGGTTTCTTGGTCTGTCTAGCTCCCCAGTTTCACTTGGTTTATCGGTAAACAAATGTGGGACCACCCGGTTGGCCAGCCACCTTGTACAACGCACCCTACTCCACAATCTGCTGCCTCCCTGGGTCCGCCAGCCACTGCTTTGACACAACCCCTCTCCATCCCAGCCACCCAACTCCGCCCCTTCTACCAGTCTGAATGAATGTGTCTACTTTAACTCCTTGGTTGTCAGACTTCCATACAGTTCAATTTTCTGTCAATACTGGTTGTTTTTTATTTTTAAATTGCCGTTGTCCCTCTCTTGGTTGTGTGAGGAGGCACAGCGTGTCTACCTACGCCTCCTTCTTGGCTGGAAGTCTGATTATTCTTACAGGTTGATTTTTTCCTCTATTCTCTTGAGCTTACCAAAATGTCCATTCATATCATCAGCAAAAAGATGCTTTTATGCATTATCTAATGTCTATGCCAGTCACTTCATATTCTTACATTTACTAAAATCTTCAAGAAAATATTAAATAGGACTTCTGGGGACTGAAATCCAGCAGAGAGCGGAGTAAGTGCCATTGTTCCTTCTGACCCCGCCCCCACATACAGCATCACAACCCACTGACTGCGGTGCCCCACCCTGGTGAACAACTAAGGCTCCGCCCCTTACCACATAACAAGTGTGACCAGACCAAAAAAGAAAAAAATGGCTCCAAGGGAAAAACAAATCAAAGCCCCACAGCCAATACTTTTAAGCGACGTAGATATATCCAACCTATCAGATGCACAGTTCAAAGCACTGGTGATCAGGATGCTCACAGAATTTGTTGATTTTGGTCACAAATTAGATTAAAAAAATGAAGGCTACAGTAAGTGAAATGAAGAAAAATGCAGAAGGAACCAATAGTGATGGAATGAAAGCTGGGTCTCACATCAATGGAGTGAACCAGAAGGAAGAAAGGAACAACCAAACAGAAAAGAATGAAGAAACAAGAATTCAAAAAAATAAGGAGAAGCTTAGGGACCTCCAGGACATCTTTAAACGTTCCAACATCTGAATTATAGGGGTACCAGAAGGGGAAGAGGAAAATCAACAAGTGGAAAAGTTATTTGAACAAATAATAAAGGAGAACTTCCCCATTCTGGCAAGAGAAATAGACTTCCAGGAAGTCCAAGAAGCTCAGAGAGTCCCAAAGAGGTTGGACCCAAGGAGGAATACGCCAAGGCACATCATAATTACATCAGCCAAGGTAAAAATGAAGGAGAGAATCCTAAAAGCAGCAAGAGATAAGGAGACAGTCACCTACAAAGGAGTTCCCATCAGAATGTCAACTGATTTCTTGAAAGAGACCTTGCAGGCAAGAAGGGTCTGGGAAGAAGTATTCCAAGTCATGAAAGGCAAGGACCTACATCCAAGATTGCTCTATGCAGCAAATCCATCATTTAGAATGGAAGGGCAGATACAGTGCTTCCCAGATAAGGTCAAGTTAAAGGAGTTCATCATCACAAAGCCCTTATTATATGAAATGTTAAAGGGACTTACCTAAGAAAATGAAGATTAAAAATATGAACAGTAAAAAAAAGACTTCAAATTCACAGTTAGTAACAACCATACCTAAAACAAAAGCAAACTAAGCAAACAACTAGAACAGGAATAGAACCACAGAAATGGAGATCACATGGAAGGTTAGCAACAGGGAAGTGGGAGGAGGAGAGAGAGGGAAAAGATATAGAGAATAAGTAGCATAGACAATAGATAGAAAATAGACAGGGGGAAGGCAATAATAGTATGGGAAATGTAGAAACTAAAGAATTTATGACACATGGACATGAACTAAAGGGAGGGAATGTGGGTGGGAGGGGGTGGGCAGGGTGGAGGGGAGTGAAGGAGGAAAATGGGACAACTGTAACAGCATAATCAATTTAAAAAAAGAAAAAAAAGAAAAGAATGAAGAAATAAGAATTCAAAAAAATGAAAAGAAGCTTAGGAACCTTCAGGACATCTTGAAACATTACAACATCCAAATTATAGGGGTACTGGAAGGAGAAGAGGAAGAGCAACAAGTGGAACAGTTATCTAAACAAATAGTGAAGGAGAATTTCCCCAATCTGGCAAAGGAAATAGACTTCCAGAAAGTCCAGGAAGCTCAGAAAGTCCCAAAGAAGTTGGACCCAAGGAGGAACACACCAAGGCACATCATAATACCCTAACAAAGATTAAAATGAAGGAGAGAATTCTAGAAGCAGCAAGAGATAAGGGGACAGTCACCTACAAAGGAGTTCCCATCAGACTGTCAGCTGATTTCTCAAAAGAGACCTTACAGGCAAGAAGGGGCTGGAAAGAAGTATTCCAAGTCATGAAAGGCAAGGACCTACATCCAAGATTACTCTATCCAACAAAGCTTTCATTTGAAATGAAAGTGCAGATAAAGTGCTTCTCAGATAAGGTCAAGTTAAAGGAGTTCATCATCACCAAGCCGTTATTATAATGAGATGTTAAAGGGACTTATCTAAGAAAAAGAAGATAAAAAACATGTACAGTAAAAAAGACAGCAAACTCAGTTATTAACAACCACACCTAAAACAAAAACAACTAAGCAAACAACTAGAACAGGAACAGAACCACAGAAATGGAGATCACATGGAGAGTTAGCAACAGGGGAGTAGGAGGAGGAGAGAGGGGCAAAAGGTACAGAGAATACATAGCATAGATGGTAGGTAGAAAATAGACAGGGGGAGGGTAAGAATAGTATGGGAAATGTAAAAGCTAAAGAACTCATGACACATGGATATGAACTAAAGGGGGGAATGTAGGTGGGAGGGGGTGTGCAGGGTGGAGGGGAGTGAAGGAGGAAATGGGACAACTGTAGTAGCATAATCAATAAAATATATTTTAAAAAGAAAATATTAAATAATGGTGACATGCATGTTTTCTCATTTCTGGTATTAATGACAATGGCTTTAGTGATTTGATATTTAAGATATTTGCTGATAGTTTGAGGGAACTCAAGGCATTTCTCCTACAGACTAGTCTATTCCTCAAGAATGTTATAGACTCTGGTCAGGTAGCTCAGTTGGTTAGAGCACTGTTACCATGCACCAAGGTTGCAGGTTTGATCCCTGGTCAGGGCATGTATAAGAATCAACCAATGCATGCATAAATAAGTGGAACAACAAATCAGTGTTTCTCTCTCCCTCTCTCTCCCCGCCTCTTCCTCTTTCTCTAAAACCAATTTTAAAATATGAACCTTATATTCTGTAAACACTGGGCACAAAAATAAGGGGGGTTACCATCAGGAAGAGCCAGAACTAATAGAGGCAGTCCGTGCAGCCTTACTGCTCAGAAGTGGCCAGGTGGGCTTGGCCATGGAACAATGGCAGGGCGGTTTCTCCTTGCCCACCAGTTTCTCCTACCAGTCTCTGTCTCCAAGATCCTCCCTATAAGGCATCTGAGGGGTTGGAGGTGCGCTTCAGACCTTACAGGAGTGCAAACGGACAGCTCAGTCTGGGACCGCTCATGCGTTTCCTGTGCCTGATGGCAGACTCCTGGCACATGTCTGCTTCCTCTCCCAGGGAGCTCACACTTCCCTCCACCTGGCCCCTAGGACAGCCTGTCTGCATGGACTTTCTTAGACATACTCAGCGAGCTTCCCTGGTCATGCTCTTCGTTGTGGGAAGGGGATGCAAAGTACCCCAGCCAACAGTGGACCTACCCCCACTAAGGGGCAGTATCAGTGTGGCACCTGCATCAGGCCCCTCCTGTTAGAGAAACCCTCTAAGCAGAACACACAGTCACGTTCATTCCATTCAAGAATTAATAAGTTTACTAAGAACTAAGGAGTGACTTTTCAACGTATTATGTCCATAGTGTTTTCTCCTTTAGTTTACTGATACATTTTCATCTTATATTGAAATATTTTTGAAGTTCTGGAATAATCCCTGCTTGCTCACTCATACTTTGCTGGATTCCATTTACTAATATTTTGTTAAACTTTTGATTGGTACATATTTTCCTTTTTACTGAATTTATTAGCTTTTTGAATTCTAGTTATTCTGACTTCAGAAAGATTGCTCGGAGTGTCCCTAGAATGTGGGCTCTCAGTCCTTGAGTTCAGCAAAGAAAGAATTCAGAGTCAAGACCTCTAACGCAAGAGTAATTATGTTCAGCATACAAAACAGAAGTACACTCAAAGAGAAGATTCAAATGGGCTACTCAGAGATCTGCCTTCGCTTTTTAAAGAGAAAGTCACAAAGGCAGAAGAAGTGAACCAAGCATGATGCTTAGACTTGGGAAACAGTCGTTGCAGAGGTAAAAGAAGGACCCTACAGCTTAGGGTAAAGAAAGCAAAGATAGACATCTGAAGAAGGAAGGCACGGGCATGCTTGAGCAGGGCTGTCCAACCCGCGGTCCAGGATGGCTATGAATGCGGCCCAACACAAGATCATAAATTTATTCAAAACTTCTTTTGGTTCATCAATTCCTGTTAGTGTGTGTGTATTTAATGTGTGGCCCAAGACATCTCTTCTCCTTCCAGTGTGGCCCAGAGATGCCAAAAGGTTGGACACCTCTGCAAGAGAGAGAGAGCACACTGAGTCCTTTGTCTTAAGGGGTTTTTATGTGTTTTCTAAAGACAGGAATTTTTGGGAAGTCTCAGGGGAGGATCTCAACAGAATATTCATCAGCTTTCTAGGTATGTCATTTAATAAGCTTGCTCATCAAAATGAGCATATAGGGTCAGGGTCCTGGTTTCTATTCGTTGGTCAGCACTAGGGAAGGATGTCATTGGTCATTGCATCTGGTCCTGATGTGTCATAGCATCACTACAGCTGGTTTTGCTGCTTTTCTGGACCAGGAGCTGAAACACAGCTGAGGCCTAGGTGCTATCTCTAGTTTGACCAAAACTGTTTCTGTGATCAACAGACCCAAGACTTCGTTCCTCAGATTATGTGATGCTGATCAGAGTCTTGAGGACTTAATGCTTCAGGGAGTGGTTGTGCAAAGGGTAAGGAGGCCAGTGAATCAGGTTGCTGGATGAGGCCAGTTTGAATCAGCTCTCTGTCTCAGTTTCCCTTTCCCCCTTGCCAAGGAATTTTTCGGGCTTCTTACTATCCTGCCTCTGGAAGAGAATGGGGGCTCATCTTTCCCCCATTTGAGAATAGCGTAACTATCAGATTCAATGCTGCTCTGTGAAGAGTGGGTGCTGCTTGAGGCACCCTGTCCTCTGTTCAGTTTCTATTGGCCTTCCCATGTTCACTTGAGCAATTGCTCACTTCAAGTGCTCCAGTCATTCTTGGATCAATTTTGGTAGTTGGAATTGCCAGGAAATCATCCATTTCCTTAGATGTTCACATTCAAGTTGCCATAGGACCCACATGTTGTAGCTCTTTTGTGATGCTCATCATCTCCCAGGAAGCAACTTTCAGTAGGCAGAGTAAAAGGATGAAAGTTGCCTCTCTTTCATCCTTTTACTCTGACCTCACCAAGTTGAGACATCCAAAACCATACAGTTTTTTAGTGATGTCAATCTTTCTTTGCTTGCTTTAATTGTGTGTGTGCATGACACCTTACCATTGGCTTTTAATGTTTTATTTAATAGTCTGTCTTTTAATGGGCTCATTTAGTTCATTCATATTTAGATTGTGAGTCTGTTGAGATGGTTATTAATTCCACTTCTCCCCCTTGTTAATTTCAAATTTCCTTTGTGTGTTTTCATCCGATTAATCATTACTGTCTTACTGTCTCTGCTTTATGAATCAATCACACATAATTCTCTTTTCATTTGTAGACAAAAATTGAGGCAGGATAGTAAGAAGCTAGGGAAATTCTAGGGCAGGTGGAATGGCAAATGGAGACAAGATAATTTAAAAAGGCCAAATGATTTAAACAGCTTTTGGCCAGCTAGTGAATTGCAAGACCTTATTTTCCCTAACCAAGGACACTTGAGAGCAAGTGGCCTTCTCCTCCTTAACCAGAAAATATATAACTCAAATCACTCTGGCCAGGGAGATAGAAGACAGAAACCCAATTAATGCCAACTGTGTCAGCTAAACCCAAAGATGGATGAAGTCAGGGGAACAAATAACAAAATCCTAAACAGACCTAGACAGACCCAAGATGAAAATAAAACAGTAAGGCAGACCAGAGAATAATCCCAAACTTCCCTATTTGCTCATTTGGATTCATCAGCATCTTAAGCATGCACCTGGAAAGCTAATGAATATTCTACTAAAACCCTTCCCTAAATTCTAGCCTCCAAAAGAAAGATAAAAAGTCTCCAGACAAAGGCCTGGTGCAGGCTTGCTCTAGAGCACTGCCCACTGCCATGCCCCTTCTCAAGCATGACCTTTTTACTTCCTCCTAAACTCCAAGGGTCCCCACAAGACTTGCAACCAGAGGAGCAGCGGGCAGCAGCAGCCCATCCTGGGCTTCCTCCCTGACCCTGTATCCAAGGCCCCCTTTCTCTGACATTCCAGTGAGCTAACAGCAGCCCCACCTAGGGTCATCCTTTCCTGTAACATTCCTAGGGAGCCAAAGAAGAGCACTGCCTAGGCTCCCTCTTATTGCTTCTTCTACTCTAAGTCCTTCATTTGTTTCACTGTCCCCAGCTTCAACACATATACCCTCAAAATCACTTGGACTTATACTGTGAAATCTTCCTTATGCGAAGTCAAGAAACCATGCACTACAGGCTGGCCTGAGGCAGAGCCAGTGCAGCCCTAGTAACAACCATTTTCTACCATGGAGACAGCCTCACAGCACAGTGATTCTTCCCCACTCACCCCCTCCTCCCTATTCCTCACTGAAGGGTCTTTGTACCTCCCCCACCCACACATCTACCACACTACCCTGACAACTCCGGTATTTCGCAAGTGTAGTTCAGCATTTGGAATTTTTCATAACTCTGTATGACCATTTAGTGAATTGTTTTATTTCAATACTGTATTTGAAGTTCTAGAATTGTCATTTGGCTGTTTTTTATAATCTCTCCGTCTCTGCTGAGATTTGCTCTGTGCTCATTCAGTGAGCATACTTACTTTTATGTCGTTGAGCATAATTGTCTAAGACTCTTCTGCTAATTCTACAACTGTTCCTTCACAGGTTTAACCTCTGTTGATCACCTTTTCTCTTGTTTATGGACTCACATGTTCCTATTTCTTTGTATTTTTAGTAATTTTGTGAGTTTGTTAAGTTTCTGCAAAGAGTATTGGGTTTGTTGGTTTGTCTGTTTGTTTAAGACTTGTCTCCACTATCGTGGGCTGCAGGTGATACAGAGTTCCTTTTAGCTTCAATTGGGCTGCTTGAAGTATGCCCAGAACACAATTAAGCAAAGATTATACAGAATTTGGCTCCTCTGCTCTGGCTCTCTCCTTCCTGGGATTCTTCCCCTTCACTTCCCAGCTACTGTTTTTCCTCTAAACTCTGTCATCTGGTTTTTTAAATCAGTGAGACTGCAGAGTTTTATCTGAGATTTTGTTGCCCTTGGGGGTGTAATAAACATGGCAAGTGAATTTTATTTGCCTTGGTTTATAATACCTGCATCTGAACAAGCTCTGAAATCTGTTAGCGATGAAATCTGTAAAACCTTAGGAAAGTTTCCTCAATTTTATGGGTGTGATCCCTTGGTTTGCCATTTATGGCCTCTCCCTGCAATATGAAGTGTTCGTCCTTTTTTTCTGTGTAATCTGTCTAGATAGCAAAGGTTTTGTGCAGTAACTAGATTGTATCATGTCTATGATTAATTTTACCATAAACTTTCACACTGTCTTCCAAAATAAGTGTGCCATATTTTTCATTCCCATGACTGATGAACAAGAGTTCATGTGACTCCGCAGCCTCTCAGTGTTTTGATTTTAGCTGACATCTCAGTGTCCTAATTTGCACTTCCCAATAACAATGATGTTGGGAATTGTGGGTGAAAAATGGGCCACGTACTACCCCTGACACGCTCAGGGGAGGCCTACCTGGCAGCCTCACAAACTCAGAGACCTAAAAGAAGCACACAGGGTGGTCTGAAATTGAAATTTCCTAACTAAAAACAAGTCATGACAGGTAGTAATGTCCTACACAAGTATCTTCCATGACAAAGGTCAGTCTTTATCTTAATTGAGCCTGCCTGCTGTCTTTTTCCATCTAGGATTACATGCCTTTGGAATGTCAGGGTACTGTCCTTTTGCAGACCATTTCAGGGCACAATCTCTGCACCAGAGCACAGACCACAGAACCCCTCATTGTTATTATCATATCAATCATTAACTGTTAACTCTCCAGTACCCACAAAAGTAAAAGAATTATGTGTCTATCTGATTTACTTTTTATCCAGTCTCAAAGATATTCCCCATATCAAAGATATCCTCCACCCTCCCTAATCTACACTAATGGATTTCATGTAACCCCCTTACGTCTTCCCCTTTGATTCTGATGTCTAAAATAAGTGGTAAAACTGCTCTTTCCTGGAGCATTTTCTTAATTCAGAGATTTGACTTCCCAGTAATTGTTGTCAGTTTGGCTCAAATAAATTCATAAAAATTCTCTACAGGTTTGGATGTTTCTTATGTTGACAGAATCTTTTCATAAGCTTATGTGCTAACTATGTATCATCTTTAGTAAATGTCGGTTCAAATCATTTGCCTGTTTTTTAAGTTGGACATTTTATTTTTATTAGTTTGACTATTTTCTTACTGTTGAATTTTAAGAGTTCATTATATATTCTAGATATGAATCCTTTATCAGATATATGATTTGCATATTGGATTGGCAAAAAAATTTGTTTCATTTTTTCCGTAAAATATGACACGGTTTTCAGTTTCATCAAGAACTTTATTGATTTGGATATTTTGAGCATGTTGGCTGTCTCCCACATGGTAGAATGTTAATTGTTCTCAATGTCTTGATTCGATTGCCATCAATTTCAGCTGGTCTGCCTGCCCATGGGCATTGTCTAGCGCCAGCATGAGACTTCACAAACACCTTCCGGCACATTCAATGAGTCACAGCACCTTCTCCATGTACCACACAAGTTTTCTTTCGCATTTTCATTGCATTTTTACCTTTCTTGAAATAACAAAGCATGATATGCCAAAAATGTTGCTTATTTTCTCCCATCTTTAGTAATAAAATGATTACACAAAAATTCACCAATTTTGATAAGTTTTTTTTAAATGAATGCTGATATGACAGCCGTCACAATACAGTCTAACAAAATTGTTTCAAATGAAGTTAAAGACAACTAAGTGTTACTAGAGCCATCTTACAGGAAAAAAAAACAAAAACTTTTTGGCCCACCCAATATTTTTTCCTAATCTGTGACTTATCTTTTAATTATTTCAACAGTGTCTTTCAAAGAGTAAAAGTTTTCAATTTTTGTAAAGTCCAATTTATATTGTACTTTTGGGGTTGTAGCTAAAAACTCATTAAACTTAAGATCACACAATTCTTTCCCTAGATGTTGTCTAGACACTGTATAGTATGATGTTCTACATGTAGTTCTGTGGTGCATTTTAAATTAATTTTTGTGTAAGGTGTGAGGTACGTGTTGAGATCCTTTTGTTTTACTTTGTTTTGTTTTGCATATGAACACCCACTTGTTCCAGCACCACTCGTTTATTTCCGACCTCTCTACTCTGTGCTGTTGACCTGTGTGTCTGTCTTTTCATCAGCATCATACCATGATAATTACTGCAGTAGCCTTGATATCAGGAAGTGTGAGTCTTCCCAGTATATTTTTCTTTTTCAGATTTGGGTTGGCTATTCCTTTTGTTTTTGTACATTGTATAGATTGTGTGTATTAGAATCAGCTTGTTGATATCTAATAAAAAAGTTTGCTTGGATTTTGATTAAGATTATGTTGAATATACAAATCAAATTGAGAAGAACTGACTTCTTTAAAATACTGAGTCTTTTAATTCATGAACAGGATAGATCTCTTCAACCATTTAGATCTTCTTTGATGTGTTTCATCAGAGTCTTGTAGTTTTGTGCATACAAATCTTGCACATATTTTGTCAGTACTTTTTGGGGGTATTATTGCAGATGGCATTTTTTGAAATTTCAAATTCCAGTTCACTGGTGATGTGTAAGAATATTGTTGCTTTTTGTATATTAATTTTGTAGTCTGTAACTTGGTAAACTCACAGTTCCAGGAGGGTGTGTGTGTGTGTGTGTGTGTGTGTGTGTGTGTGTGTGTTTATTTTGGGGGATTTTCTATATAGATAATCGTATCATCTGTGAATAAAGATAGATTTTTGTTTCTTGCTTTCCAGTCTGTATGCCTTTAATTTTTTCCTTGCCTTATGAATGGCTAGGACTTTCAGTGTGATATTGAATAGAAATGGTAATTGAGAACATTTTTGTCCTGTCCTTGATCTTGAAGAGAAAGTATTCAGTCTCTGACCATTAAGTATGACGTTAGTTGTAGGTTTTTCATAAATACCTTTATTAAGTTAAAGTTCCTTTCTATTCTTAGTTTGTATGGATTTTTTAAAAAATCAAAAATAGATGCTAAATTTTATCGAATGTTTTTTCTGCAATTACTGATATGATCATATATTTACTTTCTATTTAGTCTGCTGACATGGTGAGTTACATTGATTAATTTTGAATGTTTAACCAATCTTGAACTCCTGAGATGAACCCTACTTGATTGGGAGGTATAATCCTTTTTTATATATTAATGGATTTGACTTGCTACTATTTTGTTTGGGAACTTTTTTCTATGTTCACGAGAGACATTGGCCTGAAGTTTTCTTGTTGATATATGAGAAAAAGTGTGTGTGTATGTGTGTGTGTGTGCACGCGCGCGTTTATTAGTTTACAGTTATATGTCCAAAAATTTCCATCCAACAATTTAGAGTTCTGTATACCCTTCCCCCTTTTCATATATTACCTCCCTTTCTAACATTGAGGAACCTGACTTTCTTTATCCACAGTATATTTATTTAACCTATTTATGGAAAGTGGTTTCAAAATTGCTAACCCATACTATTAACGAGAGCACAATATTTGTGTACAGGTATGTTTTTGGTCTTTATCCTAACAGTATATAGTCAAATGTTGTGTTCTGTAGGAGACTGTTCTCCGTGGCGTGGGCCCAGCTCCCACTCGGAGATGCACAGGTCCCACGCCCACAGATAGGTTCTCCCATAGGAAATCAGACCTGCAATGTGCCTAGGCCGCTTTGAGACTTGCTCTTGCTAAAAAACTCCCTCACCCTGAATTGAGGACAATTACTGCAAAGTAACTTCCTAAAATCCATGCTAAACCTTCCAAGGACCAGTGTAACCGGTCCAACTACTTTTGCCTTTCCATTTGCCAATATCCCCCTTATGTGACGTGATTAGCAGCATTGGCTCCTTTGTTTTCTGTAAAAGGTAACCACCTAAAGTGAGCCTGCACATAGTAGATAAGGACCATCATGTAATGGGCCCAGAGATAGAAATAAAGGCCTGTCATGACAGAGGCCGTGGCTTTTGCTCCCCTTGCGAGAGAAGTCGCTCACTCTTTTTTCCCACAGGATTCAGTAGTCCGTGTGAATTTCTTTTGTTTCAGCTACAGCACCGTGGACCCCATGGGGGGTGAGGGTCCACCACAGTGTTCAAAGTTACTCCCCGTCTCCTTTCAGTGTGGTCATGTTACCCACTTAAAATATAGCTAGAGCCATTTGTTTCTGTGCTCCTCACCCTTGTTAATGTTTTCTTTAAATATATGAAACATTAACATGGTTCTAAAATTCAAAATACATTTAAAAAATAAATCAAAGAAAAGTCCGTCTTTTATCACTTTTGTCCTATTCCCATATCCTCATGCTTTCCACCCATTGCCTCTGTAAGCAATTTCATTAGTTTCTGGTCTAGTCCTAAGTTTCTTTTCTTTCTCTCTTTCACCATAAATAAGCCAATGTGTATATTTTCTTATTTCTCCTTTTTACACAAAAGGTGTATTATAGGTATAATAGATACTGTTCTGTATTTTGCCTTTTCAGTTAACAGTATATCCTGGATATCCTATACTCCATGTCAATTCATAGAAATCTTCCTTATCACTTACTTTATGTAGTATTAATATATAATACTGTGTGTGAGTGTAGCATAGTTTATTTAGCCACTTTCCTATGTATGGACACTTAGATCATTTCCCATACTTTGCAATTACAAAAATACTGAAATTAAAAACTTCCTACATATATATTTATATTGTCTGAGGCATATCTTCAGGGTAAACTCTAGATGTTGACTGATGGGTCGAAAGGTAAGGACACATGTAGTTTTGTTGATATTGCAAATTCTTCTCCAAAACTGTTGTGCCAATGTGTATTTCCATTTATGTTATTTCTAAAAATATACTGTTATACTTTCCCCAACATTTGTAGTTCTTTTCAAGAAAAGGTTGGACTGTATAAACTATTTCAGCATTGTAGAGAACCAGAAATCCCATGCGTCTCACTCTCAAATATGAAATGACAGTCAATAATCATCAGACATTTCAGGCAAACTACCCCCTGAAAGAGACAGAGACCAAAATGGTAAAAAAAAAAAAAAAAAAAGAAAGAAAGAAAGAGAAGAAAAAGGGAAACTGAGATGAACAACAGCAACAAGGAACAGAAAATTATATTTAATCCTCCAATTAACATCCTCACCAATGTAGGAAAGGATATTTGGTTCACAAAGCCAAAAAAGATATAAAAAGAGCTCTGTGTGTATGTGTGTGTGATATAGAAATAGATGTATGTGTATGTAAACACACACACATGCTCACATATGTATTTCCTAACTGCCTGTGAGAGGGCTTAGAAGCAGTGATACCTAGAAGCAATGAGCACACTAATACCTAAATCTTGGTTTCTAAGGATTATTCTCCTCTAAAAGGTTTGGGTCTCCTTGGGAAAATGGCTGCTTCTAGCAGTGGAACAAGGAAAGTACAGGATAATCCTAGAATATCTCATTGCACCAGAAAGTAAGGATATGTTCAAAGAATGATAGGGGACATGTGAAAAATGGCACAGGAGCCAACTTGAAGGGGTACCATGGGCCTAATTTGGGAAAATTTAGGGAAAAAAATAGATAAAGATACTAACAGATTATATAACCCATGGAATAAAACAAGAATATATGAGGCCATGGTGATAAAAATTAAATAAATATAAACAAGTAGATATATTGGCAACATCACAGTAGTAATTACTTCAGACAGGAATCATCAGTGGATGTGAATTAGTGGGCTAAGCTATATAAGAAGTAGAATATTTGCATAGGATAACAGTATCTTCCCACAACATACTTGTTAATTACACACAAGAGACTAACTTTATAATAGAGAAACCCAGCGGATACGAATTTAAACAATTGATCAAAGCTAACTTCATCAGTATGGGGCAAATCACAGTCTGTGTTTCCTGAGCACTTCGTTAGTGTTTCTGCTGAAAATCCATAGATTAAATTAGTCATAAGGAAATATCAGATGAACCCAACTTGTAGTATAGTCTACAAAGTTTGTAAATTGATTCATAGGAAACATATGATGTTTTTCAGGAACTGCACCAGCATGGAATGAAAGGGACAGAGGCAGTACAAAATGAAGAAGGACCTTACATGCATGTGTTATTGATCCTCTCCATTAAATAGCAGGGCTTTTAAGAACCTTGTAGTCTGTCAACAACCTCATTTAAATCCCAGTCGTTGAGATTTCTCGGAGTGGAATTTTATAAATTGATTCATAGGACACCCGTAAAGTTTTTAAAGGAATTGCATCAAAAGAGACTGAAAGGGGCAGAAGCAGTACAAAATGAAAAGAGCTTTTTACCCTCCCAACTCTTCGGGCAGAAACAGGCTTCCAAAGCTCCTCAGCTGCCAAGATGGCTACATTTTATGGAAGAGGAAGGCTAACCCCAAAGGCAGAACCAAGATCCCAGAAGTAATCAAGAGCTGTGGTGAATCACCCTAGACAGTGTGCTGAGCTCTAATCCAGATAATATGTGCCTAGCTGAATTTCAGGATTGTATAGACCACTGATTCCTGTGTGCATCCTGTTTTTCCCATTTATAAACTAGAGTTATTTCTCACATAGCAGTTTTTTTATGCCTGTCCCACCATTATATGTTGGATATTTGGGGTGCAGATCATTAGCCTCTATAATTTTTAGGTCTCAGATTGAGAGGAGCTGTTCTTAAGGAGCTGTGCCAAGGAGATACACTTGAGATATCATTCCCACGGAGCACTCCCCTGCCCCTACATCTGGACCAGATTATATAATGAGAGTCTGGACCTCAAACCTGAGTCTAATGCTGTAATAAATGAAACTTTTAAGGATCTTGGGAAGGTTGTATGTAATTTGCATGTTAGAGAAAAATAAATAATTTGAGGCCGAAGGGCAGATTGTGACAGATTTAAAATATGGTCACAAAATCTTTAATATTTCTCCCATGAAATGATGCAGTCTAGTTCCCCTTCCCTTGACAATGGACTGACCTTTGTGACTGACTTCTAAGAAGCAGAATGCAGCATAAATGCTGCAGTGAGACCAGTGAGGCTAAGCCGTAAAACTGATACAGCCTTCCCTTGACTCAGCCTCTTTCTTAAGACACACACCTGGGTTGTCCTGAGCTGGCAGTCCGGCTGCCTAGAAGCTTCCATGCAGAAAAGACCACGTAAAGAAACAGAAGCAAGAGGGGCTCCAGTGGTTCCAGCTCCCAACTGTTTGGTTATTCCCACATAAGTGCCCCACGGGAGAACATGCGATGCCAGTGCCCAGCGCCCAGCTGCAGGCTTCAGGAGGAAAACAGAAGTGTGCTGTTGCTGTTGTTTTAAGCCACCATGGTTTTGAATGCAAAGAATAATCAGAATAATTAACTCTTTGATAATTGCATACATTTAAAGTGTTACATTGTTCTACAGACATAATTTCATTTCCTTCTTGATATTAGATTACTTGCTATATTTTGTAATTTTGAATAAGTGTCATTTTGAATGAGATACTGGAGATTAATTTGTCTTCCTCTACTTCTCCCTGTTTTTTGCCCCTCACTGTCTGTCAGCTTTGCAGTTGTCTCCATCTAGGGCACCCTTCTCTGTGGTTCCTGGCCCGTAACAGTTCCTTTTTTTAAATCCTCACATGAGGATACATTTATTGATTTTAGAGAGAAGAAGGGAGGGAAAAGGAGAGAGACACAGAGACACAGAGACACAGAGAGGGAGACATCAATGTGAGACAGAATCATCAATCAGCAGCCTCCCATACACATCCCAACTGGGAACTGAACATGCAACCCAGGTATGTGCCCTGACCAGGGATTGAACCCACAACATTTCGATGCATGGGACAGTGCTACAACCAACCAAACCACACTGGCCAGGGCCAGAATAGTTCTTATAATGTCTTCATGGACTCCTGCCACATGGTGATTAATTGGCAATGTCATAGGCTCAGTCCTTGAACTTGATTCAGTTCCTGGTCCCAAAGGTGATTGTGCTCCCCTATCCCTCTACATGCTGGTTCCATGAACACATATCCTTAGACGGTGGACAGCAGCAGTCTTTACGGAGGGAGGGGTATCTCTCCCTAAATTTTGACCTCAAGCAGGAACCTGCTTTCACTCCCCCATCTAAGTGTAGCTCTAAATTTAGTCTCCTCTTACCTTGAATCTAAATGGCTTGTAGCCACTACCAACTGCTAAATCCAAGACCCAGATGACATGTGGCTGGCTTCAGCCATATCTCATTCTGTTAGAATGAGAGTTCAGCCATACTCGCCACTTTGCATTTCTGTACTGTATGTGGTTTCTAGAGTTCATTCATTTGTGAGTCAGACCATGTCTTCTCTACTGTATCTATTATGTGTTTAGGGGAGAGAGAGTGCATCAAAGCAGGACATCACTGTACCTATTGACTGGCAGTTTCCTTCCTTTTCCTCCAGGGATTGCTGGGCTTGGGAATCAGGTCTTTTACTATTGTTATGGTTCAGGTCAGGAACTTGTTCACCACACTACGACACCTGTTACAGAAATTAAAGGACTTACTTGGCTCATCTAGTTCATACTTAAGGACCGTATCAATAATTAACCCAACCCAAGATACCTGTGGGACCTGTGCTTCTGCTTATTATCTTTACTGCCATCTGCTGTTGTAAATACACCACTTAAAGTGCCATCTGGCCTTGCCCATTTATCGTGACTGAGATTAGAGAGCCATTTCAACGATTATTGAATTTTATACTAGAGTTCCTGGCAGAGAAAGGACAGCCAGTAAAATACTTTTTGAAGATTCTGACACTTACCTCACTGGTTTGACACAATCTCCAGCTTTCTTTCGATGTGCCTGGGTTGAGGAAATATGAGACCTGTGGAACCTATCTTAGGGGAACACTTGAAGAAGTCTTCTAAGTCACTGACATTCAAACTAGAGCAGGAGGAAAGGAGAGGAGAGAGTGCTGAGCAGAGATGATGAGAGTATATATAACTTGGAACTTGTAATGTAAGTCAATTAGGTATTCTAGAAAAAGAAGACTCATCTTGGTCTGCAACTTAACATTTTACACTGTTTCGGCAAAGCTTGGGAGTTACACAGGCAGGGGGAGTACTGGAAAGTGTTCTGTAGGCTTTGTTGGTGGGAGGGGTGAGGAGAGGAAGTCTCCTAGGGGAAGGGAATATATTTATTGTTTTACTCTAATATAATAAGGGAAACATTTTTAAATTGTGATTTTAACTTTAGGATGGTAGTTGTTAGGAAAACCAAAAAGGACAATAAAACTCTGAAACTAAGGAGGGAAAGAGGGAAATAATAAGAAAGTTGACCAGGTCAGTAGGAGTAAGGAAAGGAAAAAAGTAAGTCAGATAAATAGTAAAGATTAAAATAAGTTAAAAAATGTTAAGTTTTATCCAGTTATATTTCATTAAATGGGAATTGTATGACTCCCTAAAATAAGACTTTTTTTTAAAGAAGTTATTTTCGCGTGGCCAGTACCTTGGTTGGTTAGAGCACTGTCCCAGTACCCCAGCATTGCACGTGGAATAATAAATTGATGAATGCATCACTAAGTGGAACAGCAAATCAATGTTTCTCTCTCTCTCAAACCAATAAATAAAAAAGAAGATTTTTTTATGAAAATAGAAGAGAAACATTGATAAGAGAAACATTGGTAAGAGAAACAGCTACAGCTTTTCGTGTAATAGTGGCGATATACGAGTTTGATTATGACTGTTGGGAAAGGAAAGGCTAATAAAACTAGTTAAATGAAAAGTGAAGCAGAAGTTCCATATTAATAAGTGGAAAAAATAATCATAGGTTCATAAAATCTGCAAAAAATGAGGAAATTAGATACAAGTAAATGTATGCTAAACATAAAGGCAGAGTTAAAATATCAGTCGTAAATGCAGATGAAATAAATGGGTTGCATTCTCCTACAAAAAGCATATCGTCCCAATAGAATCTTCAAACTGATACATGACGTTAACAAGAAATACACTTAAACTGAAGGGATAAAATGAGAGTAAAAATAAATGGATCTCCCTTTTTTAAAATCCAAAAGGATGTAAAGAAACTGAGAAGGACATAGATTGACGAAAGAAAGAAGTGGTGGCTGACCAGATGAACACAACTGCATGGAGACCGGTGGGACTTGTGCCCAGAGGTGTGTTGTTATGTGACTTCTCGTGATTATAAGTTTATTGGGATTTAAGAGCAATTTTAAAATACTAGCGTCCTGCCTTTAATCCTCTACTTGAGTATTCCTTATTTTATATTTCACAGTAGCTGGTTTTCTTGGAACTCTGTATTTATTTTTAGACAATATTAGGAAAATAAATATAAAGTGAACATTTTTTGTTCAATAATTTGTAGGTTCCAAAATAGTAATGGTAAAAATATTCTTCCTTGTAGCCCTGGCTGGCATAGCTCAGTGGATTGAGCGCGGGCTGCGGACCAAAGCATCGCAGGTTCGATTCCCAGTCAGGGCACATGCCTGGGTTGCAGGCCACAGCCCCCAGCAACTGCACATTGATGTTTCTCTCTCTCTCTTTTTCTCCCTCCCTTCCCTCTCTAAAAATGAATGAATAAAATCTTTAAAAAATAAAATAAAAATAAAAATAAATAAATAAATAAATAAATAATATTCTTCCTTGTATTAGCCATGAAAACTAGCAGATTCATAGTACAGATATCTTTGTAGGTTGGAATAGTAAAAACAGTCCATCCACTAACTAATGGTTAGATTGGTGGCAATGATTAATCAGGGTGGTTAGATAAAAAGATAGATAAGTTGGATCTGATCCTCCCAGTAAAGCCAACAGCAACAACTAAGCTAGTAAATTCAGTAGCAGGGCCATACTTCTTCATGTTTTACAAACACTTCCCAGACTCTATCTTTTTCCATCCTCACAAAGGCAAGGTGTATTCTGTTGTCTTCATTTGCAGATTAGAGAGGTAAGACTTAGGGGGAGAAATGAATGAGAAATAGATAACAAACAAATACAAGCAAAGAATATATGACAATTGGCATTATTAGTAGCAGGACACAGATTTAAGATTAAAACATTCAAAAAGGAAAAAGAACACAAAATATTATTAAATGCACAATTTTTAAAGTAATAATTATAAACTTGTTACACCAAAAAAAATGACAGCTAAATATATAAGTAGAAACTATTAGAAATTTAAGAACTTAATTCTAAAACTTCTGTTAGAATGAGAGTTTAATAATTTTTCAGAATTAGCCCTGGCTGGTGTAGCTCAGTGGATTGAGCACAGGCCTGCGAACCAAAGGGTCACCAGTTCGATTCCTGGTCAGGGCACATGCCTGGGTTGCAAGCCAGGCCCCCAGTAGGGAGCACGTGAGAGGCAACCACACATTGATGTTTCTCTCTCTCTCTCTTTCTCCCTCCTTCCCCTCTGTCTAAAAATAAATAAATAAAGTCTTTAAAAATAATAAAATAATTTTTCATAATTAGATAAACAGACAAAAATAAAAAAGGACACAAAATCAAGTAATATAATTCTACTTGATGTGTACATTAAATAAAACTTTATCACTTGAGAAAGGAATATATACACACATGTATGTTCAGGTACTACAGAATCTTTTATGCATTTAGTCATAAAGAAAATATAAACACTTTAAAATATAAATTTTAGAGCCACATTCTCTTACTAAAATTATAAATAAATGAAAGTCTGACTTTACAAAATATGTAACTACTTGAAAACTAAGAAACATCATCTTAAATACTCATTGGACTTACAAAGAAATCTAAGCTGAAATTACAAAATATCTAAAAAAGGTTATGTAAAGAAGAATGTCATATCAAAACCTCTGATTTAAAGTTTAAGTTGTACTGGAAAAAAGTTATCACTTGAAAATTCTTCATTATTAAAGGAGGAAGACAGAAAATAAAAAAAAAAACAAAACCCTTTTGTGTTTATCTATGGGGAAAACCTGGACACTGCCCTTCAAAATCTATTCTTTCCTTTTACCTCAGTAAGAGTGGGCACATGGCATGTCTAGCTGGTGCCTACCTACAATACAGTCCCCAGGTTCCCTTGCAGTTAGATGTGGCCACGTGACTTAGCTTTCACCAAGAATAAATGAGTGGAAATGTTACGTGCCACATGTGGTCATAGGGGCATGCATTCTCCCCATTGTCTTTCCTTACTCCACCAGCCGGGTCAAGGACACAGTGGTGACCCAGTTTTGACTATGCACACAGGACACTGCCTTAGAGCAATGTCAACAACTTTTTCTGAAAAAGTCCAGAGAGAGAATAATTTAGATTTTGTGGGCCATCTGGTCTGTCGTATCTACTCAATTCTGCCCCTGTAGCTCAAAAGCAGCCATAGGCAGGTATAAATAAGTTAGGGTGGTAACATTTCAATAAAACTTTCTTTACAAAAACAGGCAACAGACAGAACTGTCCTTCATGTTATGGAGTGCCTACCCCACCCTAGAGAATGGCAGTTTCCCCGCTTGCTTGTGTTCCCGAATGACTGTGTGGAGCAGACCACCCACTCACCCAGGGCTGAGCCATGAAAGAAAAATCACAAGGAGGTGTTGGGACCCTCTTGCCCCAGCAATTTCACCTTCATCCTAACTAGTACATCAACATAAGAAATTAGAAAAAAAAGAACAATAAACAATTAGAAGAACATAAATAGATAAAAGTAAGTTAAAGATGGATTCAGTGAAGTAGAAATTAGAATAAATGCAAAATTAATGCTTGGCAACAGCAACAAAAAATAAGGTAGATAAACCTTTGGTGATCCTTGCTAATTAAAAAAAGAGATAGATGAGCGAAAGTAAAAGAACCACAAGACTGCTACATCTAAATTATTGAAATTATTTTGAAAATGTAGAGGAAATGTGTTGCTTCCTAACAAAATATTAGCAAGACTCAAGAAGTAGAAAATGGGACTAAATCTAATACCATAGAAAATAATGGAAAAGTGATTACAATTCTACTATTTGCCAAAAGACCATCACTCCATGGATAAAAGTCATAGCTGAATTCCGTCTAAATTTACAAGAGCAAGTATTCATTCATTCTGCAAATACTTACTGAGTGCTTACTTACCACCCGCCAGGCAAAATCATGACCAGAGTATAAAACCAGTGAAGAAAACATAGTTCCCACCCACATGGAGATTACATTTTATTGGACGGAGATGGACAATAAATGAACACACAAATAAATACATGATGCATATTGTGATGATAAATGCTGTGGAGAAAAGCAAAATGGGTTGTAGGAGACAGTGAATACTCCTAACAATAATGAATTTCCTTAATGGCACATTTTTGTATGTGATTATTTGTAATCTGCCCATCCTCTTAGGAGAAATACCTCTTCTCTTTTGCCTATTTTTAAATTGGATTATTTGGTTTTTTAACTGCTGAGCTTTCAGAGTTCTTGATATATTCCAGATACTAGTCCTTAGTGGAATGTTTGGTTTGCAAAGCTTTTCTCCCAGTCTGTGGCTTGTATTTTCATCCTCTTGGCAGGGTCCTTTGCAAAGCAAAATTTTTAAATTTTCATCAAGTCCAGTTTACCAGTTTTTCCCTTTATGGATCATGCTTTTGATATTCAGTCAAATAATTTGTGGCATAACCTTAGTTCTTAAAGATTTATCATGTGTCTCTTCCTAAAAGTCTAATGACTTTGTTTTAAATTCAAGTCCTTGATTCATTTTGAGTTAATTTTTATATAAACTGTGAGACCTAGAGAAAGGGTATTTTGTTTGTTTGGTGTAGGTTTTTTGCCCGTAGATGTTCAGTTGCTCCAGGGATCATTTATTGAAAGGTTTTCTTTTCCTCTTTTGGGTTGATCTTAAATATTTGTCAAAATCAGTTTGGTATATCTGTGTGGATCTGTTTCTGCATTCTCTATTTTGTTCCATTGATCTTTGTGCTTATCCATCCACAATACTTTACAGTCTTAATTACTATAGCTATATAATCAGTCTTAAAATGGAGTAGACCAGTTCCTCCCACTTCATTCTTCTCTTTAAAAATTGCTTTAGCTCTTCTGGTTTCTTTGCATTTCCATATAAATGTTATTTTTTAAATATATTTTATTGATTATGCTATTGCAGTTGTCCTGTTTCCCCCTCTATATTCCCCTCTGTCCTGCACCCCCACACCCACCTTTCCCCTCATTAGTTCATGTCCATGGGTTGTATATATAAGTTCTTTGGTTCTCCATTTCCTATACTATTCTTAACCTTTCCCTGTCTATTTTATACCTACATTTATGCTTCTTATTCCCTGTACCTTTTCTCTCATTCTCCCCTCTGCCCACTGATAACCCTCCATGTGATCTCCATTTCTGTGAATCTGTTCCTGTTCTAGTTGTTTGCTTAGTTTGTGTTTGTTTTTGTTATATGTTCAGTTGTTGACAGTTGTAAGTTTGTTATTTTACTATTCATATTTTTGATCATCTTCTTTTCCTTAGATAAGTCCCTTTAACATTTCATATAATAAAGGCTTGGTGATGATGAACTCCTTTAACTTTACCCTATCTGGGAAGCATTTTATCTGCCCTTCCATTCTAAATGAAAGCTTTGCTGGATAGAGCAATCTTGGATGTAGGTCCTTGCCTTTCATGACTTGGAATACCTCTTTCCAGCCCCTTCTAGCCTGTAAGGTTTCTTTTGAGAAATCAGCTGATAGTCTTATGGAAACTCCTTTGTAGGTAACTGTCTCCTTTTCTCTTTTTTCTTTTAAGATTTTCTCCTTATCTTTGATCTTGGGCAATGTAATTATGATGTGTCTTGGTGTGCACTTCCTTGGGTTCAACTTCTTTGATACTCTCTGAACTTCCTGGACTTCCTGGAAGTCTAATTCCTTCCCTAGATTGGGGAAGTTCTCCTTCATTATGTTTTCAAATAAGTTTTCAATTTCTTGTTTTTCCTCTTCTCCTTCTGGCATCCCTATGATTTAGATGATGGAATATTTAAAGTTATCCCAGAGGTTCCTAAGCCTCTCCTCATTTTTTGAATTCTTGTTTCTTCATTCTGTTCTGTTCTGGTTGAATGTTGATTTCTTCCTTCTGCTCCAAACCGTTGACTTGAGTCCTGGCTTTCTTCCCATCACTGTTGGTTCCCTGTGCATTTCTCTTTATTTCACTTTGCATAGCTTTCACTTTTGTTTCTATTTTGCAACCATACTCAACCATTTCTGTGAGCATCCTGATTACGAATGTTTTGAACTGTGCATTTGATAGGTTGGCTATCTCTTCATCACTTAGTCCTATTTTTGGAGCTTTGATCTGTTCTTTCATTAGGGCCATATATTTTTTTTTGTCTTAGTGTTAGATTGTAAGGGGCCAAGCCTTAAGTATTCACCATGGCAGGGCAACCCACATCAAGAGTTGTGGCTACGCATGTGGGGGAGAGGTCTCAGAGGGAACAATCCTGCTTGCTTGGCTCTCTGCCAGCTTTCAGTCACTTACATCACTCCCCACAAGCAAACTGGGCGTGTGAGTTTGTGTACATTCTAGGATCCTGTGGGTCTCTCCAATGAACTCTCCTGTGAGTCTGGGAGTTTCTCTTGCCACTGCAGCCCCCACAGGATTTTACCATCTGAGGTTTTAAGTTTTATTTCCCCATGCTGAAACCCTGGGTTGCATGATCTGTCTTGCTCCCCAGTTGTTCTTCCCGGTTACCTGCACATATATGTGGGACCACCTGGGATGCCAGCTGACACATCACCCACCCAGTCCTCCAGCCTCTGCCTTGCAGTGCATCTTCTCCACCCTGGCTGCCTGTCTCCACCCCTTCTACAGGTCTGGATGTTTCTTCTTTAACTCCTTGGTTGTCTGACTTCCATACAGTTTGATTTTCTGAAAGTTCTGGTTATTTTTTGCTTTTAAATTTATTGTTGTTCTTGTTTTGGTTGTGCAGGAAGGCAAAGTGTATCTAACTACACCTCCATATTAGCCAGAAGTCGCATTTCCATGTAAATTTTAAAACACTCTTTTCTACCTACAAAAAGATCTTGCTGAGTATTTCATAGGAATTGTGTTAAACTTGAATATTAGTTGGGGGAGAATTGACATCTTTACCATATTATCTTCCAGTCAATGAATGTAGTATGTCTTTCTGTTTATTTAGGTCTTCTTTCATTGCTTCAAATCAGTGTTTTGTAGTTTTCAACATACAAGCCCAAGTCGATATTTTGTTAGATTTACATGTCTTTCTCCTTCTTTTCCTTTCTTTCCTTCTTTCTTTCTTTCTTTCTTTCTTTCTTTCTTTCTTTCTTTCTTTCTTTCTCTCTTTCTCTCTCTCTTTATTTCTTCTATTTCTCTCTTTCCTTACTTCCTCCTTCCTACTTTCCTCTTTCCTTCTTTCCTTCCCCCTCATCCCTCCCTAACTTCCTTCCTCCCTCCCTTCCTTCCTTCATCCCTTCCTTCTTTTTTTCCATCTCTCTCTCCTTCTGAGTGATTGTAAGTAGGACTATATTTTTAATTTAGATGTGCCCATGTTCGTTGCTAGTATATAAAAATACAATTGATTTTTGTATGTTTATGTTTTATCCTGTGACCTTCTCAACTCTTATTAGTTCAGGCTTTATTTTATTTTACCATAGATTTGGGAGAATTTTCTCATAGAGAATAAACCTGTCATTGGCAAATAGGAACAATTTTATCTCTTCCTTTCTGATCTCTATGACTTTTGCTTTTCTTTTCTTACCTTATTACACTGGCTAGAACTTCCATGAATATGTTGAATAAAAGTGGTGAGAACAGACATCCTTGCCTGGTTCCCAATCTTAGGGGAAATACCTTCAGCCTTTCACTGTTAAGAATACTGTTAAGTATAGATTTTTATAAATGCCCTTTATTAAGCTGGGGAAGTTTCCCTCTATTTTTAGTTCATAAAGAGTTTTATAGGAGTTCCGGCCAAGATGGAGGCATAGGCAGTCGCATTGTGCCTCCTTGCGCAACCAAAACTAAGGACAACAAAAATTGACAAACAAAAAACAACCAGAACAGAGAGAAATTAACTGAACAGAAGTCGGACTACAGTACATCCAGACCGGTAAGGAGCAGCGGAGTCGGAGGCCTGCGGAGAAGGGTCGAGGGGCCCCGGCGGGAAGAAATGCTGGCTGGCAGGCACGGGCGTGCAGGGCACAGACAGCAGCTGACGGACCAGTGGCAGACCCTGGGCTCGGGAGGTGACTAGCAGACCCAGTGAGAGACTCAAGGCAGCTGGCTGTCCGCAGCCACACTTTCATGCACAAACTAAGCGAAAACAGGCAGTGCCGCTGGGTTTCAAAGCTTAAGAGCACCGTCTGGGAGCTGAGGCCAGGAGATTCTCTCAGCCTCAAAGGAGGCTCCTCAGGGAAGCCCACAGAGTCCGAGAAAGAACACAAGCCCACCCGCCAGGGAGCCAGCACCAGAAGGGCCCAATTTGCTTGTGGGAGGCAGTGGAGGGGACAGACTTCCTAGAAAGAGAGGAGCAGATGCCATTGTTCCCTCTCAGACCCCACCCCCACATAAATGTCACAACCCAGCAACTGGGGAGCCCCGCCATGGTAAACACCTAAGGCTCCGCCGCCCTTATGAAACAGCCGCAACCAAACCAAAGGAAAATAAAAAAGATGGCTCAAACAGATTTGAAAGCCCCAGAACCAATTTTTTTAAGTGACCAAGAGATAGCCGAACTATCAGATGCACAGTTCAAAGCACTGGTGATCAGGAAGCTCACAGAATTGGTTGACTTTGGACGTAAATTAGATGAACAAATGCAGGCTATGATAAGAAAAATGAAGGAAAACGCACAGGGAAACAATAGTGATGGGAAGAAAACTGGGACTCAAATCAATGCAGTGGACCACCAGAAGAAAGAAAGGAACAACGAAACAGAAAAGAATGAAGAAACAAGAATTCAAAAACATGAGGAGAGGCTTAGGGACCTCCAGGACATCTTTAAACGTTCCAACATCCGAATTATAGGGGTACCAGAAGGGGAAGAGGAAGAGCAACAAATTGAGAACTTATTTAAACAGATATTAAAGGAAAACTTCCCCAATCTGGCAAGGGAAATAGACTTCCAGGAAGTCCAGGAAGCTCAGAGAGTCCCAAAGAGGTTGGACCCAAGGAGGAACACGCCAAGGCACATCATA
>PVIA01006295.1:0-26659 GCA_004024845.1 Tonatia bakeri | reverse complement strand
AAATCCTAGAAGCAGCAAGAGATATGGAGACAGTAACCTACAAAGGAGTTCCCATCAGACTGTCAGCTGATTTCTCAAAAGAGACCTTACAGGCAAGAAGGGGCTGGCAAGAAGTATTCCAAGTCATGAAAAACAAGGATCTACATCCCAGATTGCTCTATCCAGCAAAGCTTTCATTTAGAATGGAAGGGCAGATAAAGTGCTTCTCAGACAAGGCCAAGTTAAAGGAGTTCATCATCACCAGGCACTTATTATATGAAATGTTAAAGGGACTTACCTAAGAAAAAGAAGATTAAAAATATGAACAGTAAAAAAAAAAGTCATCAAATGGAGGGTTAGCAACAGGGAAGTGGGAGGAGGAGGGAGGGGGAAAAGATATAGAGAATAAGTAGCATAGACAGTAGGTAGAAAATAGACAGGGGGAGAATAGTATGGGAAATGTAGAAGCTAAAGAACTTATGACACATGGACATGAACTAAAGGGGGGAATGTGGGTGGGAGGGGATGGGCAGGGTGGAGGGGAGTGAAGGGAGAAAATGGGCCAACTGTAATAACATAGTCAATAAAATAAAGAATAAAAAAAGTTTTATCATGGATGAGTGTTGAATCTTTAAAATGATTTGTTCTAAATCAGTCAATATTTTTGATATGACTTCTTATTCATCCTGTTAATATGGTGGACTGACTACATTGTTTAATTTTCAGATGTGGACTAGTTTTGTATTTCTTAAATAAACATCACTTGTACAATTTTTGTATGTTGCTGAATTCTCTTTGTTAATATTTTGTTAATTTTTGCATCAGTCTTCATAAGGAATGTTGGTCTGTTGTTTACTTTTCTTGTACTGTCGTTGGTTTTGGTATCAAAGTGATAGTAACTTCATGAAATGAATTGGAAAAGGTTTCCTCTTCTTCTCTTTTCTGGAATAGATTATGTAGAATTGGTTCTAATTTTTCTTTAAACCTTTGAAAGGATTCTCAGTGAAGCCATCTGGGCCTCAGGATTTCTTTTGGGAGAGTTTTGAAAACAAGAATTCAGTTTTCTTAATTATTACAGATTAATTTAAATTATGCATTTCATATTGGGTCAATTAGGGTAGTTTGTGCACTTCAAGGAATTGGTCTATTTAATCTAACTTGGCAAATATGTAAAAGAGAGTTCTTTGTAGTATCTCTCATTATCTTTTTATGTTTTCAGGGTCTGTAGTAATATTACTTGTTTCTGTCTTGATACTGGTAATTTGTCTTCCCTTTTATATGTCAGTCTTGCTAGAAGTTTGTCAATGTTATTGATCTCTTTGTTTTTATTATTTTTTAAATTTTTATTGTTCTATTATAGTAGTCCAAATTTTCCCCCCTTTGCCTTCTTCCACCCAGTCCACACTATGCTCCCATAGTCAATCCCCACACTGTTGTACATGTCCCTGGGTCACTCATACTTATTCTTTGACTAGTCAGTTCACCTTTGTTGATTTTTTCAAAGAGCTAGATTTTGTTCCATTGATTTTTCCCTACTGCTTTTCTGTTATAATTTCATTGTGTTTTGAACCCTATTATTTTCTTCCTTAAGCTTCTTTTGGGTTTATTTTGCCCTTCATTTTCTTAGTTCTTGAAGTGGAAATGTAGAGTCTTGATCAGAGATTTTTTTCTTTCCTAATATGAGTATTTAATGTTACAAGTTTCCATTTTAAGCACTGCTTTAGCTGTGTCCCATAAATTTTGATATGCTGTATGCATATCTGTTCACTGTTGTTTTTTAAACTTCAGATTTCCTCTTTGACATATGGATTTTTAATATGTTTTATTGATTATACTATTACAGTTGCCCCAGTTTTGCTCCCTTTGCCCCCTGCTACCTGATACTCCCCATTCCCTCTAAAAACACCACCCTTTTTCATGTGCATGGGTCATACATTTAAGTTCTTTGGCTATTCCATTTTCTATATTATTCTTAATATCACCCTGTCTATTCTGTACCTACCAATTTGTACTTGCTTTTTAAAAATTTTTTAAAGATTTTATTTATTTATTTTTAGAGAGAGGGGAAGGGAAGGAGAAGAGAGGGAGAGAAACATTAATGTGTGGTTGCCTCTCACATGCTGCCTGCTGGGGACCTGGTCCACAATCCAGGCATTTGCTGTGACTGGGAATCAAACAAACAACCCTTTGGTTTGCAGGTGGGCACTCAATCCACTGAGCCACACCAGCCAGGGCCAATTTGTACTTCTTAATCCTTGCACCTTTTCCCCCATTCTCCCCTCCCACATGATAACCTTTCAAATGATCTCCATATCTATGATTCTGTTTATTGTCTGCTTGTTTGCTTAGTTTGTTTTTTAGATTCAGTTGTTGATAGTTGTGAATGTATTGCCATTTTAGTGCTCATAGTTTTGATCTCCTTCATTTTCTTTAGAAGTCCATTTAACATTTTATATAATAATGGCTTGATGATGATGAACTCCTTTAGTTTTACCTTGTCTGGGAGGCACTTTATCTGCCCTTTGATTCTAAATGATAGTTTTGCTGGGTAGAGTAATCGAGGTTGTAGGTCCTTGCTTTTCATCACTTTGAATACTTCTTGCCAGTCCCTTCTAGCCTGCAAAGTTCCTTTTGAGAAATCATCTGACAGTCTTATGGGAACTCCTTTGTTGGTAACTATCTGCTTTTCTCTTGCTGCTTTTAAGATTCTCTCTTTATCTTTAACCTTTGGCATTGTAATTATGATGTGTCTTGGTGTGAGCCTCTTTGTGTCTATCTTGTTTGGGACTCTCTGTGCTTCCTGGCCTTGTATGTCTATATCCTTTACCAAATTATGAAAGTTTTCTTTCATTATTTTTTCAAATAAGTTTTCAATTTCTTGCTCTTTCTCTTCTCCTTCTGGCACCCCTATGATTCAGATGTTGATGTGTTTGACGTTGTCCCAGGAGTTCCTTAGCCTATCCTCACTTTGGGGGGATTCTTTTTTCTTCTTGCTATTCTGATTGAATGGGTTTTTTTTTTGCCCTTATGTTCCAAATTGTTGATTTGATTCTCAGCTTCTTCTACTCCACTGTTGGTTCCCTGTAAATTTTTCTCTATTTCACTTAGTATAAACTTCATATCTGCCTGGGTCTTTTTTATGCTATTGAAGTATCCAGAGAGTTCCTTGAGCATCATAATAACCATTGTTTTGAACTCTGTATCTGATGGATTGCTTATCTCCATTTTTTTAGTTCTCTTCCTGTTTTTTTTTTGTTGTTCTGTTCTTTCATTTGGCCATATTTCTTTGTCTCCTCATTTTGGCAGCCTCCCTGCATTTGTTTCTGTGTATTATGTAGAGCTGCTTTGACTCCCTGTCTTAGTAGCATAGCCTACTGTAGAAAAGCACAGTGGTCAGTTGAAAGAGGTAGAGACTTAGGTAATTGCCAGGGCAGGGCAACCCATGTGAACCATGTTGATAGAGTCTCAGATAAGGTGTCACTGCTCTGTGGTTGTATAATAGGGAGGGCTCAGAAAGGAACAGTGCCACTGCTTGGCCTCTGGAGTTTTGTTTGGGAGTGAGCTGACCCCTGTCACATGCTCTGATGCCAGACACTTCAGTTTCTCCCTGTGTGCTACTAATGCCTTTCCAGCTGCTGCCCAGGCGCTAGAGCCCAGAGGGAGTGAGTCTGTGTAAATTCTAATTTCGTTGCAGGCCCTTTAAGAGGATACTCCTGAGAATCTGGCAGTTTATTCTGTCATTCCAACCCCCACTGGTTTTTACATCCAGAAGTTATGGAGACTTATCTTCCTGGCACTGGAACCCTGGGCTGGGTGGTCTGATATGGGGCTGGGATCCCTTGCTCTCAAGGTATCTCTCCCTGTTTTTATCCACCACACATGGATGTATGACTGCCTGTTCCACGTCTCCATGCCTCCATGCCCCTCCACCTGTCTCTGCATCTCCAGGCCTCCCTGTGCATCTCCGTACCCTCTACCCATCTGGATGAATGTGACTTCTTTAATTCCTTGGTTGTCAGACTTCGATATAGCTCAATTGTCTGATGATTCTGGGTGATAGTTGTTTTGTAGTTTAGTTGTAATTTTTGCTGTGGTTGTGTGAGGAGGCAAGCCATGTTTACCTATGCCTCCATCTTGACTAGATGTCCAACCTATGGATTATTTCGAAGTGTATTATTTGATTGCCAAATGTTTGGAGATTTTCTGTTATTCCTTTCAAGCTTAATTCTATTGTGATCAGAGAACATGCTCTTTTTGGCTTCAATTTTTTATATCTGTTGTTGTCTGTTTTAAACTTCTTGTCTTATTGATATATTCCACAGACACTTGAAAAGAATGTGTATGCTGCTGTTGTTAAGCAGAATATTCTTGAAATGTCAATTTGATACAGTAAATAATGAAGTACAAAGAAACATGTTGCTTTGTAGCATGAGTATGCAATCAGTAAGATTCAGACTGGAAAGTCTACAGATAAATTAGCCCACATGTTTCAACAGAGAAATTGTTTTTTTAAAAAGAAATGGAGAATAAGTCTGTAGATTAAAGGCCTTAAAAATGAACATCAGGGTAAAATAATATATAATAATAACCATAGTGTCTGGGGATGGGTATGTGGATAATAAAATCATTTAAAAAGCGCAAGAAAGTGATTACTATAAAAGTCATGTTAGGGGTTTCTTTTGGTGCAGAGGGCTCTTTTGGGATACTTGGAGGGGTTACTGGGGTGGCTGGCAAGTTTTATTTATTAGCTTGTGGTTTTATTCTTGACTTGGATGATGGTTACAAGCAGTGGTTTGCTGGTATTTAGCAACTGACTCTCCAGGGGAAAAAGAAAGCTCTGACTTGTAGCATTTCCTGATTTCCATTATGTAAATACTACCACCATAGCCAATTTCATGCTACCAACATGATGTCATTGTATGTGAGGTTGGGAAGAGATTGAACAAACAACCCTTAGGAGACTGTGTGAAGCAGCTCCAGCACAACACTGGAAGGGTGTGTTCCTTATAATAATTCACAAAACTATATATTTATTTTTTAATATTTTGAAGTTAAAGAAATAAAAAATATATATTAAAAAAATGAATAACACTGGATAAATGGCTGATCCTAGAACTGGAGCAGGAAATATATAAAATAGTCCTAAAACATCTTATAGTATCAGAAAATAAGGAAGTGCTTAAAAATAGCAATTTAAAACCCCCATCATAGCAGAGCTATGTCAAAGGAACAATATTGTGTTCCAATCAAAAGAGTTCTCAATGGCCAAATTGTAACAATTTGAGGAACAAGAAAAAGCAGTGTTAGATTATAAGCCAAAGTATAAGTATCCATGACTACATACTTATATGAATGATTGAATATATAAATAAATGAGAGAGATTAGACACCTCTATGTGCAGAAGAATCCAAATGTTTTACATAAAAAAACACAATTCCCTGCCCCTTAAGTATGGACTGCACATAGTGACTTCTTTCCAAAGGGTACAGTATTGAAAAGGAAGTAAAAAATAATGACTTTACAGCAGAAAACACTGACAAACCATGGTCAGGTGATCAAGGTCAATGTCAAGAGGAATAAGTCGTATTGATATTGTGTACCCTTGATACAGTGATGAAAACAAAACTTGACCTCTGTGGTCTTCCTTCCAAAAAACCCATAACCACAGTCTAATCATGAGAAAAACATCAGACAAATCCCAAATGAGGGACAGTCCACAAAAAACTTGACCAGTACTCCTCAAAATTGTCAAGGTCATCAAAAACAAGAAAAATCTGAAAAACTGCCAAAGGCAAAAGAAGCCTAGGAGACATGACAACTAAATGTAATGTATTCTGAATGGGATCATGGAATAGAATAAAGTAAGGACTATTGTTAATAATGTACCAATATTGGTCATTAACTGTGGAAATGTGCCATGCTGTTATTAATAGAGGAATCTGGGTGTGGATCATACGGGAAATCTCTGTGCTACCTTACAATTTTCTGTAAATCTAAAACTGTTCTAAAATAACAAGTCTATTTAAAACTCTCCGTTTATTCCATATCCCTTTCTTGTGAAAACCACATGGTCATTCTACGTCATCTCACCTAAAATTTATGACCCTGAACCTCAAATGGGCCCTTGGTGCTGCTTGGCAGTCTGACTACCTCATGCTAATCAATTTTCTTTTCCTTTCTCCAGGTCATATCTCCTGTCTCCTCCCATCTGCTACACCCTTCTCCCCAGTCCCAGCTGATGGTCTTGCTTCTTACTTTACCAGGAAAATAAAAGCAAACAGAAGAAAATTTCCACCTCTTTCAACCACCAACTCTAAGTATCTATCTGTATCTGCACTCTGCCTTCCTTCCTGTTAAAGTAAATGAACTTTCCATGCACCTGTCGGGGACTAGCGACTTCATTTCTGCACTGAATTCCATCCCCCTCCCCAGTCATAACTTACCCCACTTTTGTAAGATCATTACCATCAGTGTGCTGACATACTATAATATCTTGATCCCGTACTCCCCTCTAGTTTTCCCATTTTTCTTTTCCTCTTTGTAGAACAATGTCCTAAAAGAGTTGTCTATACTCATTATCACCATTGTTTAAAATATAGTGTGTTAATAGAAAATTTATGGTATGGCGAGGCCAACAAATCGGAAAATGACTGCTACTGAACAGACAGTTCATTAATCACAATCCTGAAGACGTGGGAGGAATGCACACCATTGTCAGGGCCACACAGGGGAAGCACTGGACTCAGTAAGAAGGCAGAGAGAGAGGAAGCAACCATGAGCAAGAGCCTGTGGTTTCCACAGGAAGGGTCAGGTAAGGCAGGGGAACAAGCTGAGACTGACCGGTTTGAACAGTTTCAGCAGGCTCTGGGTTACAGCAGCTGTCTGCAGTTCTCTGGTCCCTGGCCTGGGAGATTAGGGCAGGTGGGTTCAGAGTGTGAGAGTTGGGAGGAGGGGCTATGAATCAGTCGGTTTGTATTTGCTCCAGTGCAAGTTGCTCTCTCCAGGAACAGGCTGCCCTGGGAAGGGCAGACCTTCCAGAGTCAGTCAGCAAGGCCCCCCATGTCGAAGGAGCAAAATACAGAAAGTAAGAGATATGGTAAATACAGCCATTTCCTCACCTGTTTTGAACACTCACATCAGGCTTTCATCCCTTCCACTATTGGATCCTATATTCTTGTAATGACACCTTCCTCCTCCTGGTTCTCCTTTTACCTCAGTGGCCACTCCTCACTTTCCTTTGTGAATTCTCCTCCTCAGCCCAACTGGTAAAGGTTGAAATACCCCTAGACTTAGTGCTCTTCCCCTTTCTGTCTACACCAGCAGCTCATAAAATGATCACATGGACCCCTGGGGTCTGTAAGAACTCCTCTCAGGAACTCCATGAGGTCAGGCTGTATTTGCCATTTCACTCTGTGGATGTTTGCACTTTCGGTACAAAAGCAAAGGCAGGGAAAGCTGCTGGTGCCCTGGCACCCCGAAAGGCAGTAGCACCAAATGGCAATAGCAGTCATTGTTTTCTTCCTTGCCTCACACTCACATGAAAAGGAAAAAGGGGCAGTTTCACTTATAAATGCTTCTGATAAACTACTAAAAAACATTTACTTTAATGAAAACTCAACTCTTGAATACATACTATTTTAATATTCTGTGTGATTGATTAGAATGCATGTTTAAGGCATTTCTGCTCTACATCAATGCAAAATCCTCCTGAGAAAAGGCACATGTGCAGCTGTTAAAGTTGCAAGCTCAAGCAGCCTCTTTTTCATGGGACACAATTTTACTGGAAAACACAATCAAAATGATTGTGTTATTCAGAATGGGTATTTGCCAGATATTTTCTCAAAAATTGAATGAAGTGAGACTATCATTTCTAGAAACACAACAGACTATATTTTTTGCTCATCATGAAATTTGTTTTTAAGACAAAATTAAAATTTTGGAAAACTTTTATACACCACTTTGATTTAGTGGCTTCCTAATAATTTTAGGATGAGATAGTGGTGATATTAACAAATGTAGTTTTTTTTAGTACCATATAAGGAAATGTGTCAACATTTGGAGGTTTGGAAAACTCAGTGAACTAATACTTTTTTAAAAAATATATTTTATTGATCATGCTATTACAATTGTCCCATTACCCCCCTTCATTCCCCTCCACCCTACACACCCTCTTCCACCCACATTCCCCCCTTTAGTTCATGTCCATGTGTCATAAGTTCTTTAGTTTCTACATTTCCCATACTATTCTTGCCCTCCCCTTGTCTGTTTTCTACCTATTGTCTATGCTACTTATTCTTTATATCTTTCCCCCCTCTCTCCTCCTCCCACTCCCCTGTTGCTAACCCTCCATGTGATCTCCATTTCTGGGGTTCTGTTCTTGTTCTAGCTATTTGCTTAGTTTGTTTTTGTTTTTGTTTTAGGTGTGGTTGTTAATAATTGTGAGTTTGCTGTCATTTTACTATACATGTTTTTTATCTTCTTTTTCTTAGATAAGTTCCTTTAACATGTCATAAAATAAGGGCTTGGTGATGATGAACTCCTTTAACTTGACCTTATCTGAGAAACACTTTATCTGCCCTTCCATTCTAAAAGATAAATACTGTATGATCTCACCTTTAACAGGAACCTAAACAACAAAACAAAGAAACAAGCAAAATATAGTCAAAGGCACTGAAGTAGAGGACAGGTGGAAAGTGACCAGAGGAGAGAGAAGAGGGAGTTTCAGGGGAAAAGGGGAAGGGTTTACAGGAACAAAGTTAAAAGACACATGGATAAAAACTAGGGGGAAGGTGGTAATGGGAGGGAAGTTGGGAGGTAGGGGTGGGTGGGCTGGAATGGGAGTAAAGGGGAGAAAACTGTACTTGAACAATGATTAAAAAAAAAAAAAGCTTTGCTGGATAGAGCAATATTGGATGTAGGTCCTTGCCTTTCATGACTTGGAATATTTCTGTCCAGCCCCTTCTTGCCTATAAGGTCTCTTTTAAGAAATCAGCTGACAGTCTGATGGGAACTCCTTTGTAGGTTACTGTCTCCATATCTCTTGCTGCTTCTAGGATTCTCTCCTTCATTTTTACCTTGGCTAATGTAATTATGATGTGCCTTGGCATGTTCCTCCTTGGGTCCAACTTCTTTTGGACTCTCTGAGTTTCCTGGACTTCCTGAAAGTTTATTTCCTTTGCCAGATTGGGGAAGTTCTCCTTCATTATTTGTTCAAATAACTTTTCCACTTGTTGCTCTTCCTCTTCCCCTTCTGGTACCCCTATAATTCAGATGTTGGAACGTTTAAAGATATCCTGGAGGTTCCTAAGCTTCTCTTCATTTTTTTGATTTCTTATTTCTCCATTCTTTTCTGTTTGGTTGTTTCTTTCTTCCTTCTGGCTCCCTCTATTGTTTTGAGTCTCAGTTTCCTTCCCATCACTATTGGTTCCCTGTGCACTTTCCTTCATTTCTCTTATTGTAGCCTTCATTTTTTCATCTAATTTGCAACCAAAATCAACCAGTTCTGTGAGTGCCCTGATCACCAGTGCTTTGAACCGTGCATCTGATAGGTTGGCTATCTCTTCATCACTTAAAAGTATTGGATATGAGGCTTTTTTTTTGGGGGGGGGGGCGGTTTCTGGTCGTACCTGCTACATAGTGAGGGGCGGAGCCTTAGGTATATTTCTGGGCCAGGCAACCCAGTCACTTGGATATGACCTTGTATGTGGGGGCAGGGTCAGAGAGGGAACAATGGCACTTGCTCCTCTCTGTGTCAGATTTTAGTCCCTTCCTCCACTTCCCCCAAGCTAACTGGGCCTTTCTGGTGCAGATTCCCATGTGGGTGGGCTTGTGTACATTCTAGGACCCCATGGGTCTTTCAACACACTGTTCCATGAGGCTGGGAGTATCTCTCGGCACCTCAACCCCCACAGGTGTTTTCAATCAGTATCCCGAGGTTCTATCTCCTGGCACTGGGACCCTGGGTTGCATGGTCTGTCTCACTGCCCAATTTCACCTGCTTTATCTGCCAACAAATGTGGCCCAAACAGCCAGGCGCCTTGCTTGCAGTACCTTGCTTCACAGTTGCTGCCGCTGGGTCTGCCAGCTGCCTGTGCACTCCGGATGCCTTACACGCCTGGGAAGCCTTATGTGCCTGGTCCCACTGCTCTTCTTGCTGACCCCTCACCCCCTGGCTGCCCGACTCCGCCCCTCCTACCGGTCTGGATGAATGTGTATATTTTAACTCCTTGGGTGCCTGACTTCCATACAGTTCAGTTTTCTGTCAGATCTGGTGGTTATCTTGTTTCTAAATTGTTGCTGACTTTATTTTGTTTGTGCGAGGAGGCACAGTGTATCTACCTGTGCCTCCATCTTGGCCAGAAATCTCAGGACTTCTTTTTCCAGGTATTGGAGTGGAGCCAGCTGAGCCCTACCTGGCCAGCCTTCCTTTAGAACAGCCTCAGTGAAAGAGCACCACCTTGCCCACAATCACACCTTCTTCCACAGGGGCAGTCCTCATTCAATAACTGGGAGGTGTTGGTGCACAAATTCATGGCTCCCTCCTCTCAGCTTGGGACACTGAAGAGCCCATCTCTGGAGAAACTATGTGACTGCCTCTTAGCCCAACTTATTATCTCTCTGCCCAATCCGGCTTTCATTGGTCCCAAGAACATTCCCTCATAAACACTCTGCATGAAAATCTCCATATGGAACTCTGCTTCCCAGGGAAACTAACCTGCTGAAGTTGAGTCAGTAATGGACTCTTGGCACTGGTCCACCCAAATGATGGTTAGGACCCCTCCTTAAGAGACAGAGACAGATGGGTTCTAGTACAGCGTAGCAGAGGAATTGTTAAAACTTTTCTTTATGGGAATATCTTTAATTACAAATAAAAATTTTTCTCAAGTTTTCTATTCTTCTTGAGTCAGTTTTGGTAATTTTTTTCTACAGGAATCTGTCCATTTTACTTAAGTTCTGAAATATATTAGCATAGAGTTGTTCACAGTATTTTACTTTCCTTTGAAGGTCTTCAGGCTCTGTCGTGATATGCCCTTGTTCACGCCTAGTACTGGTGATTTATGTCTACTCTCTCTTAATCCGTCTAGCTTGCAGTTTATTGATCTCATGGATTTTTAAAAATTAAAATGCTTTTTGGTTTCAAATGCTTTTTTACTTTCCCCCCAGTTGTTTGCTTTCTGTTTTTGATTTACATTCTTCTCCTTATTTCTTTCTATTTCTAGTTTAAGATGGGAGGTTAGATCACAATGTTAGATCTTTCTTTTTTCTAATGTAAACATTTTAAAGCAACAGCTTTTCCTCCAAGCACTGCTTTAGCTGCACATTAACATTTTTAATGTATTGAGTTTTCATTTTCATTCAGTTATAATTATCTTATAATTTCCTTTATGATTTCTTTTTGGACCCATGGGTTATTTGGAGGTATGTTGTTTAATTTCTAAATATTAGGGATCTTTCAGATATCTTTCTCTTACTGATTTTTAATTTCACTTCACTGTGATGTGAGTCTGTACTCTATTTGATATTAATCCTTTTAAATTTCCTAAGGCTTGCTTTATGTCTTATCTTGGTGACACTACCATTCATACTTGAAAATAATGTATATTTTGGAAGTTTGGGGGTTAAGTTAGTTGAGAGAAATGATGTCTAATTTTATGTGTCAATTTGGCTGGGCTGTGGTACCCAGGTATTTGATCAAACATTATTATGAATGTGTTCTGTGATGTGATTTTTCAATGAGATTAACATTTTAAATGTTGTTACCCTCCATAATGTGGATGGGACTCATCCAATGAGTTGAAGGCCTTAATAGAACAAAGACTAACCACACAGTGCCCTTGGACTTGAGCTGCAACTTTTCCCTGAGTCCCCAGCAGATCACCCCACCCTTCAGAGTTTAGATGTTCCAACCTTCCACAATCCTTCATCTCTCTCTCAGTTCTGTTTCTCTGGAGAGCCCTGATTAATACAAGAGTAGTGTTTAGTTCTTCTATGAACTTGATAATTTTTTGTTGACATGTTTTGCCAATCACTAAGACTGTTGATATCTTCAACTACCATCTGGATATTCTATTTCTTTCAGTGCTGTCATTTTGCTGTATTAATTTTCAAACTCTATGAAACCCATTTAGAATTATTATGTTCACTTGATCATTTTCCAGTTGTTTAAAGATTTTATTTATTTATTTATTTATTTTTATAGAGAGGGGAAGGGAGAGATATAAAGAGAGGGAGAAAATCATCAATGTGTGGTTGCCTCTCATGCACCTCCCACTGGGGACGTGGCTAGCAACCCAGGCATGTGCCCTGACTGGGAATCAAACTGGGTGACCCTGTGGTTTGCAGGCTGGCACTCAGTCCACTGAGCCACACCAGCCAGAGCTATTTTCTATTTTTAATATAGCCATTCCAGTATTTTTCATTAGTCTTTGCCTAGTATTTCATTTCTTATCCTTTTACTTTTATATTATATGTATCTTTATAGTTGTTACGTTTCTTGTAGACAAAATATATTTGGTCTTCCTATTTTATCCAGTCTGACAATCTATGCCTTTTAGTGGAGTGTTTAGACCACTTATTTTAAATTCTAATCATTAATAGAATTTATTTCAAATTTGTCATCTTACTATTTGCTTTCTATATCATACCTATATTTTGTTCCTCCTTTCCTGCCTGTTTCAGGTAGAGTAAGCTTTAGGATTTTTAAAAGAAAACCTCCACTATTGGCTTATTAGCTGTATACTTCTTTGTTTTATTGTTATAGCAGTTCCTCTAAGGTTTAATATGCATCCCTAACTAATCACAGTCTACTTTCACATAATATTATATCACTTCAGTTATAATGTGAAACTCACAAGAGCATGCTTCCCTCTCCTCTGTCTATTTTGTGCCATTGTTGTTGTGCTTTCTACCGTGTTCTCAACTGAACAATTCATTATCATTATTGTTATTTTCAATTGCACTTTAAAGAAAATTTATTTTTTATTGATTTTAGCAAGAAGCAGACAGACAGACAGACAGACAGACATCATTTGTTGCTCCACTTATTTCTTCATTCATTTTGTTTGATTCCTCTATGTGCTCTGACAGGGGACTGAACCCACAACCTTGGCATATGGGGATGGCTCTCTAACCAACTGAGCCACCCAGCCAGGGCTTAAAGAAATTTTTTAAAGTGACAAGAATCTTTTACATTTAGCCATATATTTACCATTTCCCATCATCTTTATTCCTTTGTATATGTCCAAGTTTCCATCTGGTATCATTTTCCCTTTGCTTAATGTACTTCCTTTAACATTTTTTGATAGTGCAGGTCCACAGGAAACAAATTCTTTCTTCTGTTGTTTGCCTGGAAAAGTCTATTTTATCTTCATTTTTCACCAATATTTTTGCTAGATAAAGAATATCTAGCAAAGGGTAAAGGAAAACAAATATATGGTGACAGAAGATGATTTGACTTTGAGTGGTGGACACACAGCACAATCTACACACCATGTATCATAGAAATCTACACTTGAAACCAATATAATCTTATTAACCAATGGCACCCCAATAAATTTAATTAAAAGTAATAAAATAAAAACCACAAAGAGGTTACTAATGTTGACAACCCTGAATCCATCTAAGAAATAAGCACCTGCAAAAAACAACAAGAATAGCTTGATGCTTATATTTTTCTTTCTCAAAAGTTTAAAGGTGGTTCAGTTATCTTTGAAATAACTGAAAGCGGAAGTCTGTGAAAGCAGAAGACAGTTGTATTTACTACCACAACCTTTGCCGCAGCCCCAGCTGAAACCTTGACTGCAGCGTTGTGAGAGCCTCCAAGCCAGAGGTGCTGGCTAAACAGCGCCTACACTCCCGACCACACAGAAACTGTGAGCTAACACACATGAGATAACCCCCACTAAGTTCTGGGGGTACTTTGTTATGCAACAACAGATATCTAATTCAGAGTATATCCTAAAAACTTCCACAGGTCAAAAATTAGTTACATGCAAAGCACCAACAAAGAAGAATTGAACGTCGCTATCGCTGCTTCAAATTGTGAGGTTAGAATTCCAATGTACGATTTGAATCGGCCAAATTAGTAATAGAGTATCCTGGTAAAGTATATTATCAGACATATAGAAAGTGAAAAAAAATATATCTACCCCTTCTCAGGAAGTTCCTGAAAGGTGTTCCACCAAAACAAGAGATTAAACCAGGCAAGAGAAAGGCGTGGAACTCAAGAAGAAGTGGTTCCAAACTAGGAGAGAGGCAGAGAATCCCAAGTATAAAAGTAAAGACAAACCTCAAGATGGTAGCGACCATCCACTTTGGAACAGGAGAGTCTCAGGTGTGTATGCCAGGATGGGAGATAAATGCCCAAATACATAGCTTAAAGATTTGAAAATGATTTCCTCTGGATAACAAAACTAGGTGACAAAGGGAGATAGTGGTGGTCAGGGTGGCTCATATCTCACTAACCTTCAGGGAAATTCTCACACCCACCATTTTCCCAGAGGTAATTTATTTAGTGGATCACGTAATCGATGTGCCCATGGGAAGATCTTATTTCATGCAGAACAGTCCTAAGAGTTCAAACACTGTTAGTAGGTTTCCATCTCTCTTCTACCAGATCTTTACTCTGCTTTATTCTGCATTCACTTTTTTCTCAGGTAAGCACTCTGCTAAAGGTACTGTTTCTTCATTGCTCTAGAAAATTCCTGCAACTGAAAAGCAGTGCTGAGCCAATCATCATGACCAAGAAAAAGAGAATATAACAATTAGCTAGCCTGGAAACCCTAAAAAGTGAAAAGCACCCCCTTAACTACTGGAACTTATGGAGAAGTAAATGTCCAAAATGACAAAATTATGCTCACAATCTAAATGGTCCAGACTGGCCTGGTGAATTTAAACTTATGGCCAAATATAGTTACCCATGACATTGATAATATATTGATTGGGGAATATAAACATGGGAGACAGGGTACAGGTTAATTACACAAGAAACAAACCAAAGAGTATTGTGAGTTAAAAGCACTGGAAATGTAATTGAACAAGGGACAATACAACCTAAAATCCAAAGCCATTAAAAATGGAGACATAGTAATTTCACGTCTTCTAGTATGTTTCCTTGACCCTGCTTCTTCTCACTCTAGCTGTTGTTCAAAGTTGGAGTCATGATTCTACTTTACCTGGATCAACACTATTAGTGTTAACACTATTCCTTTGGGTAAAAAAAGTGACACAAGTCACAGAATGTCTGCTATCTTCTATGGGGTCATCTGGGACAAATTATTGTGTAGCCACCATCCCCTTCCTTGGGTTGGGCTAAATATGGGACCAATATGGACCCAAGTTATTAATAACATCTGGCAGATAATTGTGCATTGTTTGTAGTTGAGAGCTGGGTCATATGGGATTACTGTCAGTTGTGGTAGGGACCAAGCTATTCTTTTTTCTGTAACTGGTAACTTAACGATTTTTAAAATGTGTCAATGATAATTGATATATATAAACCCAAAATCAGCCTCCAGTTGTTTTGGTTCATGAACATAAATATTATACAGTAGTGATCTAATAAATACAAAAGCCTAAATCAAATGTTTCGGTGAGTAACAGAACATAGAAGTGTTCATGGGTGTCCTGAGTTGAGGATCCAGGGAATCTTTAGATGACGATTCTACTTGTCCATCCTAGAAGCACCTGCAGCTACCATACGGACATGTACCCCTTCCCACACACTTCATTGTTTCACAGAAGACCCTTGTACAAACACATGAATAATTCTGAGAAATGTTCTGGGTTACTCAAGTAATGTGTTGCTGAAGTTGCTAGATTTAATTCCTTATAGTTGTTCCACCAAAAGGAGATTAAAAGAGCAAGCAAAACTTGAAGATTCTAAGATCAGGGAGTTAAATCACTGACCAGTGTGTGTATGCTCCTCTAACCCTTATTTCTGTATACAGATTACAAGTAAATGATAGTCTTCAAGCTTGAGACCATGATCTTTATTTTTGTAAAAATTTGGCATGGTTAGCAAAATTTGTTGCAAGTAGGAACCTAAATTCAGCAAAAGAGCCTGCAGAATGAGTCACAAGACATTTGTAAACCTCTTTTCTTCCCTTCCTCGCTTGTCCTCTGCTGTCCTGAATTACCATATTTGTCTCTAGTACCCAACCTTACTGAGTTCAGCATCCTCTAGTCTCAGGTAGGAATCATATATTAAATATTTTCTTCTAGCCTCTGTTTCTCTCCTCTGTCTCTCTCTCTGTCTCTCTCTCTGTCTCTCTCTCTCTCTCTCTCTCTCACACACACACACACACACACACACACACTCCTTATATTTTTCCTGTAACAGTCAATAATATAATTTTTCCTCCCCAGGCTAGATTACTGTAGCATGGGCACCACTGTGTGTAAATGTTACAAGGCATTCCCAGCTTTCCTCAGCTGGTGCTGCATCATTACAGTGAATGGTCTGTAAAATCTGTGATACATACACTTGAGATGACCAAAAGTTTTATTTTCCCTTTTGTGATCCCGGGACCATGATATTCTAAAACGTCTCGTGGAAGACCAGGGAAATCACTGTGCCAACCAGATCAGTTCATGGTAAGCATGAAAAGATGAGCTGACATAAGTTGCCAAGAAAGGGGCTAAAACCTCATGGAAGTGAAGCACTCTAGAAGATTTTCTCTCAATTTCCTGCCCTAGTGTGACCCATTGAGACTGTACCCCAGTCTCCCCATTTCAACAAGAGCTAAAGAGCTTCTAATACTTGTGTTCCTTCTCCTCCAGAGTCACCTAAGATCACGTTATGTGGAGTTTCAAGAAATTTCCTGATGTTTCATTTCTAAAGATGCAGGCCAGGGATGCCAAAAACTTCATTATAAAATGTTTCTTACTCTCACATAAGATAAACCTTAAAGCATCAGCACTGAAATCCTCAAGCTGTTAAAGAGCTACAACCTAAAAATAATTAAAATATCTTTTGTCCATTAAAGGTAGAAAGAACATTTGAATATTTTAGAATAGACAAAAATGAAGTAAATATCTCCTCATATAAGTCATCTCTTCATATAAGTCCAAACTTCAGAAGGCCAATTGAGAAAGGAGTTTTTTATATTTCAAATTTTACAAGTGTTAGTCTAATAAGAGGCTTTGAGAGGACACATTTTGTAATTTATTTTTTAAAGATTTTTTTATTTATTTATTTTAGAGAGGAAAGGGAGGGAGAAAGAGAGAGAGAGAGAAACATCAATGCGCAGTTGCTGGAGGCCATGGCCTACAATCCAGGCATGTGCCCTGACTGGGAATCACACCTGTGATGCTTTGGTTTGCAGCCCGCGCTCAGTCCACTGAGCTACGCCAGCCAGGGCACATTATGTAATTTATATAGATATAGATATATTAAAAGATCTTACAGATATATTTTAGAAGTCTATTAAGAGGCATTGAGTAAGGTAATTTTTTAATCAATGAAAAGAGAATTGCCCTGGCCAGTGTGGCTCAGTTGGGTGGAGTGCTGTCCCATAGATGGAAGGGTTGCAGGTTCGATTTCTGGTCAGGGAACATACCCAGGTTGCAGGTTTGGTCCCTGGCAGGGACACATTAAGAAGACAACCTATTGGTGTTTCTCTCTAACCTCTCTCCCTCCCTCCCTCTCTCTCTCTCCCCCCATCTATCTCTAAAAAGCAATAAAATATATATATTTTTAAAAAGAATTGTTTACATTTTTATGTATATACTCTATGATTCATCTATTTCTCTACCTACAAATGTATTCATCCAACCATCTAAACACATACACACATATGCAAATGTAGAAGCAATTCTTTATTTTTTTCTTTTTACCGATTAAAAAAATGGCCTTAGTTCCAAAAAGCACTTGGGGTACTGTGTCAAAAATGATCTGCTTGGAAGCTTCTGTGTGTTCTGTTGCTTCTATGACATATACAACTTTGTATTTACTCCTTTGGTGAATGTGTGTATGTACAGTTGACCCTTGAACAGCCTGAGTCCACTTACATGTAGCTTTTTTTCAACAAATACCTGTACTATCTTTCAGTCTGAAGTTGGGAGTCTGCAGATGCAGAGGGATGACTGTATGCATTGATCTAGGTGATTTTATATAGAGGACTTGAGCATCCACAGATTTTGCTCTCCACACAGGAGCTCTGGAGCCAATCCCATGCAGGTGCCCAGGGACGACTAAGTTAAAAGTTACCTGCAGATTTTTAACTGTACAGGAATGGGTTTCTCTAACCCCCATGCAGTTCAAGGGTCAACTGCATTTGTATTATTAAGCTAAAATTACAAGAATGGGTTTTAAGCAAATATATCTATTTTTATAAACATAGTCTTGAGGTCAAAAATAAATATCTTACTCAAAGTCTGAAAAACTGGAATTCTACACTGTAATTAAAAATCAGGATAAAAATAACTATTACATACAAAGTGACATCAAAATTTTAACCTGAGTAGAAGACTCTCAGACAAAAATATTTAAAGTTTTAAAATATCTGAATCTGAGTGACCATAAAAATGCATCTCTTGGATCACTGAATCCAGAAAGTATTATCAGCCAATGGCCCCAGCACTGCACTCTGAAATTCACTGAAGTTCACTGATGTGTTCACTGAGGCTATGTTTCTCAGGGCTGCTACCAGCCAGTGACTGTTTATAGCATGAACATTAAAACCAGCTATTCCTAGGAAGCCTGAGACTCTTCTAATGGACAACTTTGACTGGAACCATTTTAGATTTATACTGCAGGCTAAGACTCTTCCACCCAACCTTCCTTCCCTCTGTCCTCCACAAGCGTGAGGCCTTTATCTCGGTCTGACATCTTTCCAGCTGTCCCCCGCTCCTTCCTCATTTCCCCTCAGAGATGTCTTCTCTAGTAAATCTCTTGCACTTCTAATCATGTCTTGCAACCTGCTTTTCAGCAGCAGATACTACATACCTCCTTAAAGTCTTCCAGGAGAAAAATTAAAGATTTTGACACTGAATTGTGATAAAACCAACTTAGAGAATCATTTTGGATTTATACATTATAAACTTTGGTGTAATGTAATATTAACTTGGTAGAAAAATGTTATATAGTATAATAAAAAACTAAAAAGAATAAATTATAAAGGCTTTAATATTATAATTTACTAAATTAAATTTTAATGGAATACTTGAAACTATGTAAGTTTTAATACTACCAGCAATTGAATGGAAGATGGAATTCGGTTGCTCAGGCATACCTTGTGCGTATGAGTCTTATACATACGATACTTCGTTTGATCATTAAGTATGGATTGGATGATGGCTAAATGAAACTTCCACACAGAACTTGGGAAGTTCATTTGCTTGATTTCCCTTTACATGCCCCAGCCCCAACTCTTAAGATAGACTAAGCTATCTGTTTTCTACCATCCTCCAGGGTTTGAATATCACTAAAGCAAAAAAACTCTCTGGGCTGAAAGCCATTATCTTCTAAGAAAATGCCCGGTTGCCCAGTTATTTATGCTGATGACCTCCCAGAAGTAAAAACAAATTAAATTAATCATATGTAATATAACAAAGTCTCAAAGAATGAGCTATTACGAATGAATTCACAAGAAAATAGTTTATCTACATATCCTTAGTGACATTCAGTATAAAGATAAAAATAATTGCAAGAAATCTTCAACACTGTTTAATAATTTTATCAGATAAAAGAAGTCATTATATTAATTTTGCTTGGAATCAAGATTTTAAGTATAGGAGAAAGGAGGGGTAAATTGTAAAACTGAACTGTTTGAACTAGGAAATGTAACATTAGATATGAATCAGAAATGTCAACATGAACCTATGCGTTTGAAAAGGAAAAAAGTATATGTTTTCCAATGCTGTCAGCTAAAATGAGCTAGGGACAAGGGCTTCAATAATGAACCTAATGTGTAAACTTCTCTATTATGATTTCTAATGCCATTTTCCCAGGACACCCTGAAGAAATGGCTAATTCCATGTCTGTGTTAGGGTTATGGGCCTGGGGGCAACTCGCTATACCATCAGACAAGGAATCAGATTAATGGGACTATGTCAAAAGAACACAGGTGTTGTAAAAAACAATAATTATTGCACTTGGTTAAGTCAGATTGAATCTATGGAAAGCCATGAGTCCATAATGGTACACAGGAGAAAAATAACCATGAAGTTGAGTAAAGATGGTGAATTGAATAGCCTATATTACTTTTGAATCCTTTTTCAAATATGTTGTTTTGATTCATTTACTTTATCAGTGGAAAAGATAAAATTCAGTAAATATTAAATACATAATTAAAAAGCATTTTCTGGCTCTGGCCAGTGTGGCTCAGTGGATTGAATGCCAGCTTTCAAGGCAAGGGGTAACTAGTTCGAGTCCTACTCAGGGCACATGCCTGGGTTGTGGACCTGGTTCCCAGTAGGGGGCACATGAGAGGCAACCACACACTGAGGTTTCTCTGCCTCTCTCCCTCCCTTCCCATCTAAAAATAAATAAATGAAATCTTAAAAAAAAGAAAAGAAAAGAAAAGGCATTTTCTGGTTTAAGGGAGGATGCCAGTAGAATGATTCCATAACTTGTGACCATAAGTTGGACAAAGTCATTCAAGAAAGCCAATTTCAATCAGATACAATTTCAAATTTCCATGGGCATCTTATGGTCTTAAAAAATGAAAAAATTGCAAGATACCATTTAGCTTAAAGGTCTTTAAAACCAGTTTCAAAGGAATTTCCTTGTCAAAATCCTGTCAAGTTAAAAGGTAGAGAAATTAAAAGTTAAATGTTACTGAAGTAAACACATAGATATTTATGTATCTTAAGAGCCAAAATACAAAATTCAAGTGATCCCAGATAACAGCAACCAACCTCCATGAATGTACAGAATTACAAAAGCAACTTTCAAACATGCAATATAATATTATTACTATCATTTTCATTCTGTATATTATTTCCCCATGACTTATTTATAAGTTTTTACCTTTTGACCTCCTTCACCAATTCTGCCCACTCCGCCCTCCAGCCCCTGCCTCCGATAACCATCAATCTGTTCTCTGTATCTATAAACTTGGTTTTGTTTGGTTCTTAGATTTCATGTATAACTAAGATCATATGGTATTCATCCTTGTCTTTCTGACTTATTTCACTTAGCATAATGCTCTCAAGTTCCATACATGTTGTTGCAAATGACAAGATTTCATTCTTTTTCATAGCCAGATAATATTCTACTGTATATATGTACCACCTCTTCTTTCACAATTAGTTGCTCATCTAAATAATATTCACTTCCATACTTAATTTTTAAATCTTTTTCTTGAAGAGGGTCCCCCAATTTGTAAAACTTTTGACCCCAAAATATTTGGCTCATGCCCTAACCATATTATGTTACAAAAGCTAAAGTAGCTGTACTGACATGGAAACAAGTACATTATCTATTGCAAAGTATAAAATTCAAATTTCAAAATAATATAGACGTATAATTTTAAGTAAAAAAAATAAATGTTTTGCAAGTTTGACTATACTGTCTCTGTATCTAGTAAACTACTTGTATTCATTTTTACCTTAGTCTTTCAGTTCTAAAAAAAGCAAATGTGAACTTTCGACCTTAGTTCATGCTTGTAAATAGTAATAAAACACTTCAAAGACTCCAATTCTCGTATTCCCTAACATTTTAACATTCTGAAATTGGGTTGTAACCTGAGACCACTGGGAAACACTGTCCCGCTGTGACGCAGTGGTCACTGAGTGCGCATGCGCTGACGTAGGGTAGCGCTTCGAGGTGGTAACGATATTGACTTTAAAGGCATTTTTAAAATGTCTTCCAAGAGGTTACGTGATGATTCTTAACTGAAAGAAGGGAAAATAAAAATGTGTATGCAGAAGGCAAGGAAACAAAGCAGCCTGGCAGACATTTGACGTTAGGCAGCACAACGCCTTGAGGCTGAGAGCCCCCTCCACTTGCTCGTCAGTAACCCCGAAACTGCTAGCCCAAGGCTGGCGCCGTCGCGCTCCGGTTCCCGACGAGACGCGTACAGACTCCAGGGCCAGAGAGGCCTCGAGAGCCGAGCCCTGCGTCGTGCAGGGGAGGCCAGGACGTCGTCGGCCCGCTGCCTCTACAGAAGCTGCTCAACCCCAGTGATCTGGGGAGTGGGGCAGGGAAAGCCCCTCTTGAACCGCGGCTGGTGAGGGGCGGAGCCCCGGATCCCTGGCGCGGTGGGCGAGGAGCGCTAACGCCCGCCCTTTACGTAGTCGCTAACCCTCGGCGTGCAGCCAGAGATTCCCTCCCACAATGACTGCCCCTGAATCTCTGATTGAAATCAAATTCCATTAGTTATTAATTCTGATATCTGTTGCCACATCTTGTGGCAAATATGCTGTTGTTTGCCTGAAACTGAAGTATCTCTCAGTAGTCATGCTGCCAAAGAAAGAGCAGAAAGAGGATGCGAAGCCTTTGAGAACCAGAGAGCCCTTTGCCCCTCAGTAGGTGCACACGGCACAGTCTTCGCTCCTTTGTTTCGTTTGCAGTTCTAGCGTAGACTGCCTACTCTGTTATAAGCAAATTTTAGTCCTTGTCATTCTTTGGGGGTGACAAGCTTATTGTATTTGTCCAGATTAGTGTTAACCCTACACATGTTTAGTATTTAATATGCTTTTACATCTCTAACCTCAAGTAAAATTTAAGTGCACGAATACTCAAACTTCAAATTGGTGTGCTTATAATAAAGTACGTTGCCTCAGCTCTGATAGAGTACACTTTAAACCAATACTTTCTAATAACTCTTACTGGTATAAATCCATGTACATTTTTGTGAGTTTTATAAATAATAATTAACATTTAGGTATTACTCCTCAGGCCCTGATCTAAGTATATGGAACTCTGTTAATCCTGACAACAATACTGAGGTAGGCATATTTTCCTTACTTAGCAGATGAGGAAACTGAGGAACAGTAAGAAACTCAGGGCCCTGGCTGGTGTAGCTCAGTGGATTGAGCGCGGGCTGCAAACCAGGCATCGCAGGTTCGATTCCCAGTCAGGGCACATGCCTAGGTTGCAGGCCATGTCCCCCAGCAACCGCACACTGATGTTTCTCTCTCTCTCTCTCTCCCCCTCCCTTCCCTCTCTAAAGATAAATAAATAAAATCTTTAAAAAAAAAAAAAAGAAAGAAACTCAGGCCTTCTGGTCCCAAAAGCTGTTTCAAAAATGCATATTCAGCTAAATACTCTTGTGCAGATTGGTAGTTGACAGTTCTAATGAACTTGGGGTTTGTGACTGTACAAAGTACCATATTTTCATTAGTACCTGATATTTTATATAAATAATAAAATTAAACTTTGAAAAATGAATTATTTATGCTATTATCTTAAAAACAGATTGTATGGTAATAATCACATCATTTTGCCTTATGTGTAACACCAAGGAGGTGAAGGCACTCTATTGCCTTATTCCGCTAATATTCACAGCACTCCTAATACCACAGTACAGTTTCAGAGCCATAAATTAAAATCCCAACTATGTGATGATTAATGAATAAATTTCACAATATGTACTTATCACAAAATATAACTATTTCTTTCATATTTGACTCTATTCACTGTCATCCTTTTGTATTTTGGGTTTGATACAATTCACATAACTGCATTTCTACTAAAATATTTAATAGTTTACTGTTTTTGATTTTTCCTATTATTAATCTGGACAGGGCTCCCCAAATTTTATTTTAATAGAAAAGTTTACCATAATAATGATCATTCTGATTTCTTAAGTGAAAAGATTGAAGCTTAAACAGGTTAAATATTACACAAAACACCACATACTGAGTCAGACAGCTAGGATAGAATAGAAAGCCGATCCTAGGGCTCAAGAGACTTCAAAAGGGTTTGTGTTTATTAATATCTTTTCAGAACCAATATATTTCAGAAGCATAGATATAGCATCATAAAAATGTGGTTACACGCCACCTATATGCTCCAAGTACAATAATTCAAAATAAAATCTACCATTTGAATTTTTTAAAATGTAGATCCCAATATTATCCTGTGTTTTTAATGAACAAGGTAATATTGGTCTTTTTGCCAAAGATGTGGAATGAAAATTAATTTTTATTATAAAAATTAGAAAAAACCCATGGTTGGACAGCAAGAACCTGAATTTAATTTCAGCATCTGGTTTTCCACATTATATACGGGCGGTAGTGATTCTGTTTTCAGAATTTTATTTCTTCAGATTTTTTCCTCTCAGAGGATTCTCTCATATTTGTTATTATTTGAAGCCGTGATTGTGGCTCTGAATCATTTTTGTTCTTCTTTCCTCCCCCAAAAGCTGTTTCAAAACTTCTGCAACTCATTCGCTGTGGAGTTGGACTGTCTTACAAGCGAGCATACTGGGTGGGCTGGACGCCGCGGAACGGAAGGATCGTGAAGAAGTCGATATGTTGCTAACAGGTCTTGCTAATTTGCTCGGTAAGCTTGAGTGAAGTGTCGGAGAATTTTCCTTTCCTGTGATGAACTTAGGAGGTGTGTGTTTTGACCTGCATCAATGACTCTGTGTGGATCGCTTACTTTAAAGATACATTGTTTTATCCATATATGAAGGTTGCACCTAATTATCCCTGTAATCAGATAAAAAACATCAGTTTTTCATATTTCAAGCATTTGTGCCAATAACTCCTGGAAGTGATTTATGCAGCTGGAGAATAACATGGACAGTCATCATAGCCTGCAATGTGTGAAATAATTTCATTGCACTGTTGTGGTCTTTTTAGTCTGATAACTGATAATGTTCAGCAAATGATACTTGGGGGGAAAAACTCTTTCTAATATAATTAAGAAATAGTGTAAAAGAGGAGTGTGTCCAGGGGCAGCTCAGTGCTGTTTATCTGAGTTTGTTGTAAGAATTTACTTCAAATGTTGAAGGGAAATGCTTTCATCTGAAAGCTATTGTGCTTCCTTCAGATTGTCTTCTCCCATCTGATAGAAACCCTTGCTGAGTAACAGCACAGATGCGGCTCATCTGGGGAAAATGAAGGAAGAGAAAAACCCTGGGGTGGAGCAAAGGAGCAGGAAGGCAGTCTTGCTCTCAAACTCATGGGTTTTTTGTTTTCGGTTTTTTGTTTTTTCCTTTTCACTTACCTGAGCCACTCTGGATCCACTTTGAAGAGGCCATGCCCTCACCCCTCCCAAGGCGCCGTTACCTGCCCGGTGAATTTTCTCCCTCTGTGGACTCTAGGCCCTGCAGTAGCCCCTCCGTGCTCCCAGGTAGGTCAGGGAAACTCTTTCCTGGGGCCACTCCTCCCAGGGCCCCACGACTGCCACCTCGGCTAGCCTGGTGCTCCATTGACTGGGAACAGGTGTGCCTGCTACAGAGGTTGGGAGCTGGGGGCTTCGGCTCAGTGTACAAGGCAACTTACCATGGTGTGCTGGTGGCCATAAAGCAGGTGAACAAGTGCACCACGAACCGACTGGCATCCCAGCGCAGTTTCTGGGCTGAGCTCAACATAGCAAGGCTTCGCCATGACAACATCGTGGGGGTTGTGGCTGCCAGCACCCGCACGCCTGCGAGCTTCAATAGTTTAGGCACCATAATCATGGAGTTTGGTGGCAATGTCACTTTACACCAAGTCATATATGGTGCTACCAGCTGCCATGAAGAGGAGGAGGAGGTGGAGCCTCACTGCTATGCTGGACAGCAACTAAATTTGCCCAAGTGTCTGAAGTATGCCCTGGATGTTGTGAATGGACTGAATTTCCTTCACTCACAAAGCATTGTGCACTTGGACCTGAAGCCGGCTAACATTCTGATCAGTGAACAGGATGTCTGCAAAATTGCTGACTTCGGTTGTTCCGAGAAGCTGGAAGATCTCCTGTGCTTCCAGACTCCTTCTTACCACCTAGGCGGCACATACACCCACCGAGCCCCAGAGCTCCTGAAAGGAGAGACTGTAACACCCAAAGCTGATATATATTCTTTTGCAATCACTCTCTGGCAAATGGTTACCAAGGAGCTGCCTTACTTGGGGGAGCATCACTATGTGCTCTACGCTGTAGTGGCCTATAATCTTCGACCATCTCTGTCAGCTGCTGTCTTCACTGACTCCATCCTTGGGAAAAGACTTGAGAAGATTATCCAGTGCTGCTGGAGGCCCAGTGCTTCACAGAGGCCAAGTGCAGAACTTCTTCTAGATGAAATTAACTCTTTGAAAACTGAATTTGGCTGACTCTAAGCCTGTATCAAGATAAGCTTTTGTCTTTTGTTTCTATTTATTTTTAAAGAAGTGAAAACATTAAAAAATTATTTGTAGGATGTATTTCTAGAAAATAAAGTTACTAAAAACTTCTGTAGTTTCAATGATTTGTCTAAGAGCTACAAATCTAATAGTCATCTTGGTAATGTTAGCAACTAAACTTATTCCTTTATACAGTTATATGCTTTACTTTCTCAGCTAGTGGACTGATTTTAACACTTCCATAGCATTGTATTTATTCAAATTTTTTCTTTTTAATTCTTTATTTTATTGATTATGCAACTACAGTTGGCCCATTTTCCCCCCTCACTCCCCACCACCCTGCCCATCCCCTCCCACCCTCATTCCCCCCTTTAGTTCATGTCCATGTGTCATAAGTTCTCTAGTGTCTACATGTCCCATACTATTCCTACCCTCCCCCTGTCTATTTTCTACCTACTGTCTATG